>JASAND010013745.1:0-55403 GCA_030248195.1 Trissonchulus latispiculum
AGATCAAGGGAATAAAAGCCCAATTACATGTCAAAGAAGATGCCAAACCGAAGTTTTTAAGAGCAAGACCCCGTGCCATTCGCTCTGAAGGATAAAATAGAAGCTGATCTGACGCGTCTAGAACAAATGGGAGTAATAGAAAAAGTCAATACCTCAGAATGGGCTGCCCCGATCGTACCAGTTTTGGGAAACCATCTGGAGAAGTCCGTATATGTGGCGACTTACGATTAACCATCAACCCACAGCTCGATGTCGACAAACATCCTTTACCAAGGACAGAAGAAATTCTAGCTGCTCTGAAGGGTGGGCGCCTACTTTTCCAACCTTGATCTTCGAGATACATATCTTCAGATGGAGCTATCCGAGGATTCACAGAAGTACATAGTAGTTAATACCCACAAAGGTCTCTATAAATACAAACGACTTGCATTCGGCGTCAGCTCCGCGCCAGCTATTTATCAGCGGACAATGGAACAAATTTATGACTAACTTGCTGGGTGTGACAGTATACCCAGATGACATTGTGATCAAAGGAGCGTCGGAAGAAGAACACCTAAAGAATTTGGCGGAAGTTCTCCAACGTCTCAGCGAGTACGGGATGTACGCTTACGACTAAATAAATGCAAGTTTTTGCAGAAAAGTATAAAGTACTTGGGCTTTATTGTGATAGAAAAAGGAATCTCACCAGCCCCATCAAAGCTGGAAGCTGGGGGCGTAGCCGCGCACAACCTATGAACGCACAAGAACTACGATCTTTCCTAGGAGCTGTGCAGTACTACAGCAGATTCAGTGATAATTTATCCAACTTTGATTGGTACTGTATGCGATTTACTGCAGAAAGAGAAGAGAATGGAGATGGGAAGATGTCCGTATTCAAAGTTTCAGAAAACTGAAAGAAACTTTGACATCCTTGCCAGTTCTCACCCATTTCGATGATCAATTGCCAGTTCGTTTAGCTTGTGATGCTTCCTCTATTGGAATTGGAGCAGTGATGTCCCATGTTTGCCCTGATGGTTCCGAAAGACCAGTGGCTTATGCTTCAAGGAAAGTGGGCGACAGCGAACGTAATTACTCCCAAATAGAAAAGAGAAGCATTGGCCATTGTTTATGGGGTGAAGAAATTTCATCAATTTCTATTTGGAAGAAGATTCGAATTGCTCACTGATCATAAGCCTCTTACGACAATCTTTGGTCCAAAACAAGGAATTTCTAATATTGCCGTGGCACGATTACAACGATGGGCATTACTACTGATGGGTTACACTTACTGTATCAAATATAAGAAATCAGAAGATCATGCTAACGCCGATTTCCTCTCTCGACTCCCTGGCACAGAAATGGAAACGAATTCAGAAATGGATGAAAGAAGAATACTTCAGATTTTCACAAGAGTGGTTAACGAAGCACAGCTCCCAGTTACAGAAAGAGATATAAAGAGAGAAACAGAAAATGATAGTTGTTTGGGCAAGATCCTGGAATATGCTCAGCAAAGATGGCCAAGACGTTCAAAACTTTCTATGGAGGAGCAATCCTTTTACAACCACAAAAACGACTACTCAATTGTGAATGGCTGCTTGATGAAAGGGAATAGAGTAGTCATTCCGAAGGTTCTCCGAAGCACCATACTAGCTGAATTGCACGACAGTCATAGTGGCATTGTCAGAACGAAACTGTCAGCCCGAAGTTATGTATGGTGGCCTGCTATGAATAAGGACATTGAAGAGCACGTCGGAAGCTGTGCTAGTTGCCAACAACATAGACCGAATCCACCAGCTGCACCGCTTCAACCTTGGAACTCGACTGATGGTCCATGGAAAAGAATTCATGTTGACTTTGCAGGTCCGTTTAAAGGAAAGCTGTTTCTGATTGTAGTCGACAGCTTCTCAAAGTGGCCGGAAGTTGTTCAGGTGCCAAGTACGTCGGCCAGATCTACTGTCAAAGCACTCATCCCGTTATTTGCCCAGTTTGGTCTTCCTGATCAGGTCGTCTCCGATAATGGGCCGCTATTCCATTCGTACGAATTCGCGAAGTTTTTAAACCATGGCGGAGTGCAACAAATCTTTGCTAGTCCTTATCACCCACAAACAAATGGGTTAGCCGAAAGATTTGTTAGAACATTCAAGCAGGCCATGAAGAAAATCAACGACGTAACCGAAGAGCGGTTTTCAAGGAAATTGCAAGCATTCTTGCTGTCATATAGAACAACGCCAATTCCAAATCAAGGGAAAACGTCGGCGGAACTCTTACAAAATCGCAGACTGAAAACAAGATTGGACTTGGCCATTCCAAAATCCTCAAGCAAGGAACAATCCGAAGCCTATGGGGATGGAAAAAATATACAAAGGAGTTTCTTCCCAGGGCAAAGGGTATGGGTAAAAGACTTCTCAAATCCGAACAAAACTACCTGGATTCAAGGAAAAGTTATGCAAAAGTCTTCTCCTGTTTCATATAAAGTTCTTGTTGGCAGCAAGATTGTACGACGTCATTTAAATCAAATACTTGGTCCTGATAGATCGGGTCAGCAGCGGGAGGTGGGGAACTCCTGGTTAGCGGTACCCTTACCAAACCTGGCCCCTGTCGCTGGAGGCATAGCGGCCGGGTTCCCACATCCCCCTGTACATGCTCCTGTTCTCAGACGGTCTACCAGGTACAGACAGAAGCCTCTTTAGTTGTATAATGTAGTTAATGTATAACGTAATGTTAACGTAACGTAACGTTAATGTATAACATAATGTTATAATGTATATAACAAGAAAGCCCGTTTAGTTGTATAATGTAAACTACATATGCATATGTATGCAAAATAAAACTACTTAGGCGAACTAACAATAAGAGTAATCAAGGTCACACGCTGTTCCGGGGGACAGTTTTTGTCGATTTTTCAACCAGCTCCGACTTTGCTCATTTATACATAATTTATAGTCCCTATGGTTCCTAAAAATACAAGACGAGTTTTTTCTGCAATATTGCTTGCTTCTATTGTTGTGTAGAGCCCTTGAAGCCCTTCCACCTTGACATGTGTAAAACATAGGAAAATGAAAACGTTAAAAGTTTGTTTCACAAAATGTTTTCGCTGTATAAAAGACACAGCGCTACAACTTCTATTAAGGACATATTCTAGCGTGCAGCCATCCACTTTTCCTCCCTCAATATGTGGAAAAACTCAGCAAACTTGGCAAACTAATGTATCCATGTCTGCACATCAGGTGGTCGACGAAACGCGTTATATTGAACATAGCTGCTGTGGCTGCACCTTTGATGTTTATAGGTGAAAAATGCCAATTTTTGATTTTTTGCCAAATATGGCCAAATTGGGTATCAATCGCTAGCTAATAGAACAAGGTTATGCAAGTTAAGGTGAGTTAAAGTACACAGGGCAGTGCTCCAAAGCTAGGTCAGTGCTTCACTGGAGCCTTGAGCCGCTTCTGCACTAAAATATTACCTTAGTAAAGGCTTTAATTATCCGTCAGCCCTGTTTTCGATCGCGTTCGGTCTCAACCTGAGCTTGAACGGCTCATCACTGGAATTTTCAAGTTATCTAGCTTTAAACCTTCATTCATTTCAAACTCTAATGAGAAATATGGGGGCATGTTATAATGTGAAAATGAGCGAAATCCGTGACTGTCTATTTTTTTACCAGTATCCTCCCCCTTAAGAGCGAGAACTGGTTTTGCCGATGAACATAATGCAGGTACTTTCTTCAGGTAACCAGTCAGATATGAACTTAACACCTAGCTTTAACCAAAAGAATGGCTAAAAGGAATAACATTATCCTGTTCCGTTCTATTACAAAACCTTCCTCATGATTAAAAAATTGCGCTTGATCAATGAAGGAGAAACGCCATATATGCGTCAGTTAACATCAGTTAGACTTACTTATACGTACTGCGTGGGCCTGAAACTTTTGAAGCCGGTTCCTGTATCGGAATATCGGATTTGGTCCGATTGAGGTGCCGCTCTTGCTGCTATTATTGCTCAAAATCCTTCAAAATCTGCCAGTAACTGTCTTAAATCGGATAAATCGGACCAGTTCCGGTTGTAAAGGTATTACTAAAAATAATGTATCTAAGCACTGAAGACTGTTAAGTTCAGAGAAGACTTATGTTTCGCAAAGAATGAGCAGACGAAGCAGTTTTAGTTTTAAAGAGAGTAAGTAAATAATGTCTGAGATTAATAAAGTATGGGTAACATTTTTGCCGATGTCAAATGAAAATTTGAGTTGGAGAAATTTGCTTTAATCCACCATAATTTGCTCTGTGGGTACCCTACACGGACGAACTTATAATTATTCGAGTCGTCTCACCATGATTTACAACTTTGCTCCTGAGAGTATTCTTCGACTCTTTACGGTTTAAGTGACAACAGCGAAAATTGATTTTCGAGGTCCAAAACTGGCCATTTTTCGAAAAATCAAGTATATATTGCAAAACTTCGACAGTTTCAATAGCGCTGGTCCATCGGTCAAATATTGACCATATTTGAAGTCCTAAAGTACTTGTTATGCCAACGGAGATCTCTCTAAGGCATCTATGCCTACACACAGCAGAACGAAAATATGAAATTTTGAAAATCGTAACCAGATTGTTTTGAACACGGATTTCTCTCAACTCATGCAACCAATTAGAAAATGGATTTAGATTTTTTCAGTTATATGATAACGTAGCTGGGGGGTTTTGATCCTGCACGCTGCGATGTGGTTGGTTACGAAAGTTAAGTTATTTAGAATTTTACAAAGTTAATATTAGAAAGATGTTAATCTTAGATTTATAAAGTTAACTTTGGATAAGCCGCCTCTGAATTGCCGACAGCACTGTATAGCCAAACTGAGATAACCTTGCATGATTGACTTACCTATTATTTTTAAAATACTGTTAAAATGAGACATATTAAGGCTACGTCTGATCAGTGAGAGCGAATTTCGTTATATAATTGTGGAAATTTTCTAACCATATAATGGTGTAAATTTTCTCCCAACTTCAATTAAAACTTTGTATATATCCAGTAGGTTTGCACTTCATCCAATCTATGCAGTGGCTTTCTATTGATGGTCCGCTCCACTCAATGAGGGGTGTAAATTCGCTGCAGCTAACACTGGGACTCATCGGCTGAAGGAAGCAATGCGGCCCCTCCTGCGCCAGGAGTTATCAGGCGCAGACAAAGCGACCGGTGGAATTCTGGAGAATATCCCTACTCCCCTTACAGCAACCAGTGGAACAGCTAAGTAGCATTTCTCCTATTTATTTTATTAATTTTACTTGCTACTAAATAATGTTAATTTTAATAATCGACCAAAAAACTTAAAGCAATAAGCATGGAGGGTGAAAAAGATCCCTCTATGTTAATTGCGAATAATATTCCATAATTTCTTACCAACTACACTGAACTTCACGCAGAAACCAGGCCGCCCAGAGCTGAGAAGGTAAGCTCTGCATATGCCGGCTGCAAACACGAAACTTGGGATCCTAAGGATCCTCTTTCCTAAAACTCCGTTTTACCTCGTTTGACAGCAACAATTAAATCAAAATTTTCTGGTTCCAGCTGGCACCAGTCAACCTCTTACAAAATAGCTATGGTACTGCAACAGTACCAGTTAGATCCCCCCTAATTGTACACTGTACTTATCCGAGATTTTCAAGGAGTTGACCGTCCATGAGGGGAAACCCTTGTGGATGGAGCCAACGGGTGGTTTCGATGCGGTGAAAGCAGCGCAGCCACTTCTGCTCCGGCAGTAGCCTTGCCTACGCCTCGGGTAATTGCATTATGCAATTATTCAACGCCAGACTGTGGACCCTGAGCAAAATTGGTCTGGCGTTACCCCTCCTCGCGAAAGCATCTGGGGTGTGGCACCAAGGGAAAAAATGGATTTAGAAACGCATTTTTGAGACAATTGCCGACGGCTATTTTTCATGGTTTCTCGAGTTTCCTTTTCGTTCGAGAGAAATAAGCATCCATACCTGAAAATTCTGATTAAAATCAGACAAAATGTACATTTTTGCCAACATCTTGAGCCTTCCTGATCACTAAAAGATTTCAGAAAAAATAGCCCTCGGGAATACGCTTCTTTTGAAGCCTGGACTGGTCGCTTTTCTTTAGCTTTCTCACATTTCGAGAAATCCATGTTCAAAACTTGTATTCTTGTTATCACATGTTCAAGCTGAAGAGTTGAAATGAGACAGGTATACCTTGCTGTAACGAGCAGATTCTAAGCTTTAAAATGATACAAAAATTATCGTTGAATTTCAAGAATTGAGCAAATTACAGTCTTTCCAAATTTGCCACAAATACCCGAACCAGCACCTTAATCAGCCAGTTTTATTTACTTGACAGTTCGTTCAGCCATGGGGGTATGCATTAGCAGGCGTTCTAAGCAGACGCTAGTGGCCAATGATTTCCTTTATGGGGTAAGCAAAGAACATATAATAAAAATTTTGATAAAGGAAGGAAATACTTGGAACATAAACCCGAAATTCCGAGCGGAGAGGAAAGAGCAACGTACAAAACAACATCATAGTTAATAAATGCTGAAAAGAAAAATATTACCTAAAACTGCCTGATTCGTCCACTACGCTTTCTTCTTAGTCCTTTATTTTTAATTGTTCTCCTTAATAAACTAGTCTACAGAAAGCAAAAGAAGGCCTGTTAAACATCTATTCTTGTATGCTTTCAATGAAGCATAAGACGTTATATTTCTGAAATTTGCATCAGTGATCTGTTTCCTGCAAAAGCTAATCAGACTGCAATTTCACTTGAGAATAAATTAAGTTCAGCTTTCGCTTTCTGCAGTTACTAACAGGCACCAAGTTATTAAGATAAAAAATTCCGTTTTCCTGAAGCCTACATTGCAGGGTAAATTCTTATGGTAACAAAAGTCTGAAAAATGCAAGTAGCCCTGCTAATTTCTGCTACTAAACGCCCGATTCGCATGCCATAATTTTACCGTTTTGTGGTTTATGGAACTCACTACAAAAGCGCAAGAGGAAACCAACTGTGTTTAGCAAGATATCATGGATTAATCACTTTCAAATGTTGCAAATCCACGTTATAAAAAAACTAAATAATCAGTTGCTTTGGCTACCACTGCGGAGGAGCAGATTGAGCTGCTCTTCCCCAATGCAAAAGTGTGTTATTAATGAAGTCTATTTTGCGGTACTTTACATCAGAATGGACAGTGCAATCCAACATTATCTGACGTATCCAACTGGAAAACGCAGACATTTTAGCAAAAGCCCTATAGACAAAAGCTTTCTGTCTAGGAAACGATACTGAAAGAGGGTGGCCTCCAGCAGCTATCCAGTGAACTTTGACGTATAGCCTTAGTTCAGCCTAAAGTCTAAACTACGTGATCGCTTACGCACGAAGACCAAATATAGCTAAAACTACTGCGAATGGTGAAGAATTCAGTCAACTAAGCGGGATATCTTTTGTTTAATGTTTTACGGTGCGCTTGAAATTTACTTGTACAAGTCGCAATCGCAAAGTAATCTCTTTCAGAGAAATAAAGGGTGAAGCAGTTGGTTTCTTAAAATGAAGTGAGATGACCTGCGTTAGCTGCAGCGCAGAACGGCTCAATAACAGGAAATACGGATAAGAGAGGAACTTTTTGAGAAGATTCAGATTTAATAAGCTAAAATTTAAAACCCTTGGTTTGTGGCAGATCAGTAATGAATTTGAAACCCTAATCTACGCAATTGACTCACTAATAATTAGGTGAAATAGCACAGAAGTTGCATTGTGGGATTCATGAAAAATTTCTGAGAACAAAAAAGAGTGGTGTGATATGAACAGTATACTTCCGCCTCAAAATACAACCACCATATAAAGGACATGCAAATGCAGCTAATAATCAATGATGAAATCATTACATAATAGACTTGGTAACCAGTTATCAATGGATTTGAGGCAACCTGAATTCAGCTTACAAGGTGCCTGAGACTAATTAAAAAAGAGAGAGTGATTAAGCTTTTCATGAAGAATTACATTCGTGATACGCATGCTGAGGAAAGGCCTTGGTGCTATAGGCCATCAGAGTCGCTCCAATATGTTAACCCTGTGGGTTTTACATCAGATAATGAAGGATATTGACTATGGTGCCATGCGTAGGCTGAAATAGACGGAGAATAGGTTTCAACAAAAACTACAGCCGAGAAAAGCAATACAAAATTAACACCTCTGGCTACTTTCAGGTTTAGGATTTTAGGGATTAGGTTACGGACTTGCATACAGTTGAGATATTTATCCCTTGCGGCCACCAGTTTATCTGGTTTAGATCTTCTTGTTGGCTTACTTGTTACTACACATCGCTTACTACACAAGGAAGATTAGTGTCGCACACTAGCTAGAACAGGCTGTAGTGAAGTGCGTGGGATTGACAAAATCATACCCTGGTTTTATCCAGTTATTAATTTAGACTAAAGCTCATTTGAATGGAGTTTATTAAATTGACAGAACTTCTGTAGGAGGCAAGGCAGTCCTTCTGAAATTAATTTGTCCCAGCTTATCAGTAATTACTTATGCTTCTCCTTCCTATAACTCGGAACGAAAAAACGATTGCTTGGGCAGTAGTAATCAGTGGTTGCGTAAAACGTTTCAGCTGCATTCTTCGCACAAAGGAATGACAGAAACTAAGGAAAAACTGGTCTAGTCTGGAAGCATTCGGGTAGCCTCACCCTTGTCTAATCACTGTAAATACTTTTATGAACTACTAAAAGATAGAAGAGAAGCAGGAAAATAGTATAACATGGACCTGTCTCCAAATGACATATCCAGCAGAGCTGCCCAGTAACTTGACTGATAGATGACAATCTAATAATCATGCATCAGGGACGGCTAACCTAGCCAGCATATGGTGTGCAAGAGCATATTAACCCTGTAGCCTTGTCAAAATCATTACGATTGGCTTGTTTGAATACGCACAGATGCAAGCCCACTATGTGAACGCTAAAAAGTGAACAGAATTCTCAAATATTTAAAATCCAAATAGACCTAGTACTTCCATACTTCCTTGTTCCTTTCGATGTTCCAGTTAGGTCTAAGTTCCAGTGCCAACAGTGTGTAAACCGTTGACTGAGAAGGAGCTGCTTGACTGACACTGCTTAACTGCTTAACAGATTTAACAGTTTTCCAAGGATGCCATTATGTGTCATCTTTTCCCCGCTAGCATGCTAGTATTCGCAAGCCAAGTGCGAGTTACAAAGGAAGGTGTTTCATACATATTGTCAGGCACTCGACAAAAATTAGCTACGGTTCTGCTACTACTAGCGACACTAGCATTGATAGTGCGAGTTGCAAGTATGCTAGTATAGGTATTCCCAAAACAAAGGGTAATTCTTTAAAAACTCCTATGTTTTCTGCCTGTAAACGAAATAATTTGAAATTTTAGAACAGCGAAAATAAAAGATTTTGCTTCACGCTATACAATTTCAAAGTAATAGTCTAAAAACAGGCGAAGGTCATAGCACTTTTTCTGAAAGTTCTCTAGTCAAAATTCACTGGAACTAGACTGCTGCTAGTAGGGGGATGGCCTCCAGCAGCTAAAGTTTTATGAATCAGTAACTAGCTAGAAGTAGTTATAGCTACTCGCACTTGGCTACCCACTAGACTCGCAAATCTAGTGTGAGCACTCGCCGGATCGGGAAAGTTTTATGAAACAAATTAACTACTTGACTCGACTACTAGACTCTGTTAGTAGTCTAGTCCAGTGGAGAGATTTTTATGAAACTGCCCCCTGGTGTCTCACACCGGACAAGCTTCACGTCGGGCGAATTTTAAAAAAATTTGTAACGTAAGGATTTGATCGCATTTTAGAGCTTCCTATCACCTTCAAAACAACAGACAGTCAAAGAAATTCGGAAAGTCTTACAAGGAGGCTATGCAGAATATTTGAACAAGAAGAACCTACAAAAATCGTTGACGGAACCTATGTTCCAGTATCGGATTTCACCCACTCCGCTACCGGTAATTGTCTCACTCAAACTGTTGAACCACAGAAAGTAACAGACTCAGCCTAGCCTACTCAGTTCCTGCAAAACCATAACCTACTTATCCTGGTAAATCTAAAGACTGTCTGATGGTTTTATCTATCTGGGTGCGGTCATTCAATAGATGTTGTGGAGATGGCAGGCATAATCATAAGCATTCAGGAATAACTCGCGCCTCACTGCAAGAAAAATAAAATCTAAATTGTTACCATTTAACCTTTGTTAAATACAACCCACACAGCCTGTAACGGATCAAGGTTGGACATGGTCAACCTTTCCGTTGCTGGCGGCGTAGCTAGGCTAGCTACCCGCTTGGCTTTGTATAACATCATCAAAAGGGGCTGGGTTTACTTTGCAAGTCACGTAGCTCCCCCAACGTGTACGTTTGGGATTGGGTGGGTTCCGCCCCCCTTGCTATACGGGGAGCTACGCGTGATTGGGGGGGGGCAAATTCTCACTAGGGGGCGCTCGTGGGAGGGTTCAACCCAACACTCGTTTCCCCCCATCAGTCTCAATACTTCTGTCAACGTGTACGCTCGCTCTATTCCTCTACGCTCATTCCCCCATCTACGGTGTATTTTGCCCCTGCTCTCCCCAGAGCAGACGCTGGTAAGTTGGCCGTCCGGCCTATTTTACTGTAAGTCTTTATTTTGTGTGTGATTGCTTTGTATAACCGAGGGCCCGGCCCATATCTATTTTATTATCTTTATATAATATTTGTTGTTCTTTCTTTATTAAATTGTTCTTACTATCTTTACTAGGCGTGAGTCTACTGAGCTCCTGCTAGGTAGGTAGGTTCTGTCTGAATCCAATATTAGTGAGAGTGAAGAGGCATCTTTTCACTTAGGACAGGTTTCTACCCGGTTTACATCTGGCGAGGCTGTCCCGACTGTCTCCTGTAGTCGGTTCGTTGTCTATTTGTGTACAGTCTCCGCATCCGTCAGGTTTAGGGTGTGGTAACGATGCTCGTACGTAGATATAGGGTACTTGCCCCGCTACATTAGGCTGCCAGGAGCTCAGGGATTTTCTTGCCTGAACCCCTTCGTGAAAAGTTTCCAAATTTTTGTCAATTTTTGTTCAATTTCGTTGGGGTTCCCTCCGTAGTTCCGGAGTTCCCTAGTTTAGCGCACAAGATTTTTTCCATTTTTCTTAGGTAGTTAAACCCCTCCTAGGGTCAAAAATTTGAAGTTTTTTCTCTTTTTTTTCTCTCTAGGGTGTGACTGTTTGTATACGTATATAACTGTGTGATTGTGTCTCCCTCAAATTTAGGCTCAAAATATAGTATTTATTTTTGGGGTGAGCTAATTTAAGGCTATGTTTATTGAGATTTGAGCTAGGAAACCTTTTCCAAAGTTTATACCTATACTATAAATAATTTTACTGTTGTAATTTTGTTTGTTTTTGTGATTTTTGTCTAATCGCATTTCTTTTAGGTTAATTTTGGTACTTGTTTTCTTTTCAGGTCTAAAAAATAGCAGGCATCTGCTCAATTATTACTACCAATATATTGTATTTTGTCTGAACTTTTATATACGTATATAAGTTCATTTTTCTGGGGTACCTAGGAAAATTTTTGAGTCGTATCAAATATTGTTTTTTGAAAAAGACCTTTTAGATTTCAGAAGAGAGTTCGACTCTATAGATCAGAAGCGCACTAGTCAACGCTTGAAGGAGAAGGAACGACGTCACCAACCATATAGCGTGACTGGACACCGTGGAGACTCCCATGTGGACTGTATGGGATGTCTGCCGTCTACGTCGAGACTGACTGCTGGGCCGTTCACTGACCGGGACCCGGCGCTAGGGATGCGCCCCCGGTCCAGTTCTGCTTCAACGGCGGAACTAAGAAGAAAGAAGAGTGGCTGGGCATCAGGGACTGCTCGGAAAAACAGTGCCCCTTCTCTGGACCCATCAAATTCCGGTTCTTTGACCACCTTGTCCGAGCCCGAACTGCCCGAAGCTGGTCTGGCATCAGATTTAGTCTTCGTGACAGCAGCCTCAAGCATGGCATCATTGAATGACGACCAGCCTGGTGGTTCAACCGATCAGAGTCGGAGGTTTCACGACGAAGCCATCAGGACATTGGACTGGAATGCGGTGGGGTTGGACCAGAGGGACTCTCCTCAGGGTCCTGAGTTGAGTCCCGGGGACCAGACCGTCGTCGTCTTGGGGAACGCATGGAGTTGGATTCAACCCGGGTTCATGAACGGTCTCTACAGGACTCTGATGATGATCTAATGGCCCTGGGAACTGCGGCGATGCCTGGATTGCCACCTCTGAATGACCTGGTCACGTCAGTGCTTCAGAACCTAAGAATTTATCTGGAGCACGAATTTTCACTTGGCACGGCGGCACTGAACAATTATAAACTTAACTTTTATGCTTACATACTTTTAGCTAATGAAAATCTGGTTCAAAAATGGTTTCTTGTTTAGCGACCCTGAATAATATACAACTTTCAGCAAAATCGGAGATATAAAAGTTTTTGGTTTTCCTTGGTCCACCACCCTTGAAAAACTTTAAAATTTAAATTTACATTTATTTAAATTTATTTTTATATTTATGTTTATTTTATGTTTTGTTACAGATCGATCAGAAATGTGTCAAAATAAACCCATACCAAATTTGAGCTCAATCGGGTAACTTTTGTGGATTTTAGACACGGGTGCGTGTATATACGGAAAAGTCACCCATGATCTGATTCATTCCCACATGCACTAAATTTTTTTCAATCTTGTCAAATCGAGCTACAATTCGGCATGATATGTTGCAAAGTTGATGGGTCTTTCAATGATGTCTTATCAGGATGTGAAGACTTATTGCATTTAATGCTCGTAACTTGCACTTAATCATTTTATGAAATAACCTCACTTGTGGAAAACAAATCCTTACCACTTTTAAACTAGATTGATCAATTTTTAGAATTTCTAAGCACTTTAGGGCATTTAGAAGATGCCCAAAAGTGCGAACAATCTGAATACTATTGTTGGAAGTCTGCATTCTCGAATAAGCCTGCCTCCTATATAAGGTACATCAGGCTGTGTGTTTGGAGGAGCACGCTAATTAAGGCTCTTTCTAAATTCAAGCTTTTAGCACCAGGAAAGGTATCTCAAACATTTGTCGACGATTTCTAAAGTCGCATTGCAAAAATTTTGAACTTTTGCCTATAACTGATTTTGATGCTGCTCCCACATATGTGTAATGAAAAAGTTTAATCGAAGGGAAAAAATGAATTTTAGAAAGGATTGGCTAAAAGAATTGTATAATAATGGGTTCTTCACGTACAATGAAAAAGAGGTTCTAATCTAGTAATGAATGTTTTGGGTTCTAATTGATGTTTAAGCAATTATTGTATTTTACCATATTTAGTACCTGTTCGCCAGAGTTGCCGAATATAAATCATTATTCACCCAATTAGGGACTAATATTTTCGATTTAGGTCCTAGATAAGCCAATAGTGTAAGAGATCTAACACGCAATGGACGTAAAGCAGTCAAGAAACTGGTTCTAATATGTAACGAAGGATTGAAATTATCTCCGATTAACCTTTTAACCTTGTCATTAACATTAAATTCTAATCATAATTGAAAGGGTGGTTACCCTTAGTCCGAGTTAGGACTTTAATGCCTAATGTCCAATTGCAAGATGCGCCCCAACATCTATTAGAAAATGAAAATCTTTTTTCTTCCCAAAGTTTAGAGTTTAAGTGCCAACAAAGAATGTTAGTACGAAAACGAAAAGTTATTGAAAAATTAGCAAATTATTGGAAGATGGTTCGAATTTAAACAATAATTAGCTAAGTAGGTACTTATATGACGTAATGTAGGTTAATTAGTGTTAATTTAGTGATAATTAGTTAAATTTAATAATTTTGTGTGATGTTATGACTTATTGAAGCTATGACTTATTAGCTTATATTGAAGCTTCCCAAATGCATGTAAGCTGGTGAACATTGGAATTAGTAGTTACTATGCTGATTGCAACTAGTTGGTCGTTTAAATTTAAATCAAATGAGTAACAATGTGGTTCGCGAGTATTGAATTTTGGGTATTTGCCTTAAGTGCACTTTTCTTTTCTTTATTTTGTTGCGATTCGTTATCTAAATAAAGCTGTTTTGAATTAGGATTAGGTAGGGTTAGTTAGGGTTGTTCCGATAAGAAATTGACCTGGCCGGGCCCGTGCCCGGGCCTACGTTATTAGCCGAGCCTGGCCCGGGCCTGGCTCGCTAGTTAGGCCCGGGCCTGGCTCGCTAGTTAGGCCCGGCTCAAGCCAGGGCCGCACCAAGTCCCAGACTCGCAAACTGAGCCCGGCAGTCACCATGAGCCAGGCCGGCCCGGTGAGCCCGGTAGGCTCGGAGGACCGGTGGGCCCGGCCTCTAAAACAGGGCCGGGCTTTCAGCCAGAGCCGGGCCGGGCCCAACACAAAATTTTCCGGGCCCGGCACAGGTCGCTACAAGAAACCAGGAGATACCATTTGGTGGCTTTGAAGAAGCCGAGTGGTGTTACGACCGGCTAATTTTTGAGCTAGATTTCATATGAAATATCCATATGTACAAGCTTATCTGGGAATTGTAATCTTAACGATTGTCCAAATATTAAGAAGTAGATTCGAATTAACAGGATTTTGCTTACCTTAACTCACTAGCGTACTTAAAAGCGTTAATCAAGCGTCATCTATTAATATTTATATTAATGTTAACCAGTAGTTAAAGTGCGCAGTGTTTAAGTAAAACGTGTAGAGCGGTATGTTAAATGCACAGCAGTACTACATTGATTTTACTTGAAGGTTTGTCTCAAACATGTGGTACATGTGGCGGTATACCACCCGCTTAGAAAAGTCCATCCCGGGTGTAGTCCGATTCGGGCTGACAGAGTCCGATCCGGATGGATCAAGTCCTTGCTGGGTAGCCACTGTCCATCGCCAGTAGCCAAAGTCTGGACCGGGCGGCCAAAGTCTGCACCGGGCGGCCAAAGTCTGCACCGGGCGGCCAAAATCCTGACCGGGTGGCCAAAGTCCGGACTGGGTGGCCAAAGTCCCCAGTAGCCGTGTCACATACAACTAGCCAAAGTCCTATGTGGGCGGCTCAAGTCACTGTTGGTCAGCACAAAGTCCGGGACCACTGACCACCTAGAGAACTGGGTAGGCCAAGTCACGGCCGGCCAGCACAAAGTCCGGGACCAGTGACCACCTAGGGAACTGGTTGGCCGTGCTCCTGTGACTTCTGTCTGCACGGTGTGATCAAACTCTTTTGATAGACGCACTACAGGAAAAAACCAAGGAACATCTTTACGGAGTGGCTACTTACCATGCATATCTGAAGGAGGTCCTCATGGGTCGGGAGAAGGACTTCGATATCGCACATACTGATGCCTGCCTGATCGAAGCCATCAATGACGTCACTACAGTGAAGGAGCCGGGGAGATACCAGCGGTTCTGTGCGGATCAACCACCTCTGCCAGATCAATTTCAACCCTTGCGGTTGATCAGGACCCTTAAGGGTTTATTTGACGCTATTCCGGATATCCTGGACACTTATCAGGCAACGGGCGTCGTTGCGATAGATATCGAAGGCGGAGCTTACACCCAGTTCGCCAACAAAATGGACGCGACAGTTACCATGATTCAAATCGCTGGTCCAGTCAACGCAAAACATCCTAAAGTTTTTATGATCATGGTTGGCGAAATTCTAATGTCAGTTTCGGACTACTATTCCGTCCTGTATGCCTTGAAGATCATTCTGCACCCGCCTGAGCCGGTTTATATGGTATTTGCTGGTGGGCAGGTTGATTTTCTCCGATTAGCCAAATGCTGTGGCATCACAGGCATGGAGACCTATGCAGCCGAACTGGGAGTGGTCGTCGCGCAATCGGTGCCTTACATCAAAAAGCGTCGAGAAATGGACCTTAGTGTTCCTGTGGTCCCTTGGGAGAACATTACCGACACGACCAAGGAATACTATGTAAGCACCCATTTCTCCCTGAACAACTTGTTCAGGTCTTAGGTCTGTAATTACTGCGATGTGCCTTCTCCGAAAGGACTTCAACCGGAAGGCTTCAAGGGTTGTGCGGTTTGTCCGACCGTGGAGGAAGCAAAATATGCTTTGGCGGACATCCTGGCCATCTACGCCTGCTTAGTCAAAGTGGCTAATGCTCTGCGCCTGGACGAATGGGTCCAGGTCATCTATCTTAGCAGCGCGCAGTACACTTTCTCGCCTGACCTATGGGCGAAGGTTAACAAGGAGGCAGAACTAGGGCTCGGCCCACTTGTGCAGGCGAAGATGTTTACGCCAGCAAAAGCCCAATCGTCGGACCTACAACCGACACGCCAACTGGAATTCCGGAAGAAGCTGACCATCAAACGATCGTCGGTGAAGTATCTCAAAGGAAGCTTCGCCTGGTCATCCGTTTCCGAAGCGGAAGGAGGCAATGCTGCCCACCCGCTTCGGGAAGTGTCCTGGGTGACTCTGATGAAACTTTTGACTACCTTTTACGAACTGAAGTACCTGACTCTGCGATGACGCGACGACATACGGACTTCAACTGGTATGCGGCCGTCGCAGGTCGTCGGCATCACGCTGATCCGAATGATACTCCGGCGGACCTGCCACCGGAAACGGCCCATCAGTTTCTTCGGTCGGATGATCGGCCTTCCGATGGATCGGAGTGGTCATCCACACCTCCGAATGAGCAGACCATGGCTAATGAACCAGAATCGTTGGTGGAAGCCAGAAAGGCAGCTCAACGACGAGAGAAGGAGACGAGGCTGCCACCCCTGCCGAAGAAACTGCCACCACGGACTCACTATCGCGAGGGAACTGGTGATCCCAGAAAGAAGGAGCTACCTCCAGTGACGTATTCGGGCGGTCATCGCTATCTGGAGGAGCAGCCGACCTATCAGGCCTGGCCGGCTGAAACTGCGGTCACCACTAGCCCGCGATGGACCAGGTCGTCTACCCGTTTGCAGGAATCTGCGAGCCTGGCTAAGGCAACGGTGGTGGAGGTATCCGATTCGGAAACGGAATATCAGCCTGATGAGCAACAGCCATCAGAAGAAGCAGGAGATCGGCCTGGTACGCCCACAGAAGAAGACGCTCAACGTCAACAGGGGACATTCCAGCCAACTCCCTTAGAAGCCTGTGCACCCAGGCTCACGATGGCCAACTGAATGGTCACCGTCCTCTGTGACATGCTCAATCAGGGCATCGCGAAACAGGTGTCCCGTGGGACGGAAGACTCAATTTACGACCGATTTGTGATCGAGCAACCGACACCGGCGGAGATCGCGGCCATCAAATTGGACCGTTGGCCAGATCACCCCATCATCTATATGCGGGACAATAATAATCAGTGGAAGCCTCACAACATTGGGTGACTCTCGTGAGGAAAACCTGCATCCCTGGGTGGTCATGTTCCGTGAGGAGGTCCTCAAGTGGATGGTGGAGAACGTCCACCATACCCAACGGTTACCGGATGACCTCCTGGATAACATCTGGAAGAAGATGTGGGACCGCGATCCTCAGCTGACGAACCACATGAAGGCTAAGCCTGAAAAGGTGACGACTGGTGGGAAGACCATCTGGCACTCACGATGGCAGATCATGGACTACCGTGATCGCTATGGGAAAGTCTACAGTCTACAAGGGCTTTCCTGTCAATCAGGTATCGTCAACTGCTCGATGGGCCAATTGTATGGCAACGGCAGCATTAGTGCCGGAATTATTCCGGTAACCTCATCTGATCAGACGGCACGAATTTCGTGAATTCTATTGCTGTCACATGCACAGCCGTCGTCTGCGAAACCGATGTATGACCATCAAGCAGGCCATGCTTGGTTACCACCGACCCAACGTCGCGGGCATCGCGAACGTTGACGAAGGCTTTTTCCTCAACTTCTACTTGGGGCCAGAATATGCCTTCTCCTTCATGTTCATGCATCAGCCGTTCATCAACTTGCCGGTGGAGCAATTTGAAAATCACTGTGTTGGTACCAAGGAACACCTCTATCAGGGTCGCAAGGGCTGGTATTGCCAGTCCGACGTCGTCATGGACCTCGTGAGGGATAATCCCGGTCGCGATGTCTTTGCTATTAAGCATCGGTTCAAGCCATTGCCGCACTGCCCGCTTGTCGTCTTCAGCGATGGCAGCCAGGTCCCGATCAACTCACACAACGGTTAATCATCTTCCATGTGTTCTATCATTGCCCTGATATGCAGGAGTACTTGGTCCAGACCATTGGGAGCTATTACTGCAAGGCTTCCACGGACCCTTGGTGGGGAATTGGCGTGAAGGTTCCTCGGGGCTTCAGGCCTGATGACCTTTTGTACGACGGCAAGTACAATTGGCTCTTCAACACCAAGAATTGGTCAGGCCACAACATTCAGGGGTCTCTCTATACGGAGGTGGGACTCTGGTTCATGCAGGCAGGATCCGACGAGCTGTGGGAAGGTCGGTTCGACCGAATTTCCTTGTCTGGAGCCCGGCTCGATCTGGACGTGGTCCGTAAGCGCATCGCGGCGGCCGCGGAGCGCTACAAGAAGGGTCTGCCAGCGCCTCCTTTCTTTCGTACGGAGCCACCATTGGCCCTGATGAATCAGCCCATTGACATGCCGGTCAACCGGGAGGGCATTCACATTGTTGGCTGTGCCCCTCCTGGTGAGGAGAAAAACATTTTCCATCTTTCAGTGGCCCTGACCCTGTGGAACCCACTGGAACCTCATCCCCAGGACCACCATCGGGCCACAGACATCGTCATGTTGGTGTATTGAGCGAGTCGGCATCGACCCTCAAGCTTCGGAATCTGGAGTTCTCCATCAATTCTGACTATATGCTCCATGGAAAGATTCCTTTCCTTATTTGACTTTTCTTTATTCTGGCATCTGATTGGGTCTGATCCATGTCGCCCACCATGCTGACGGCTCGGCCGATGTCAGAACTTGGATTTGGAATTCTCCTCTTGATCATTATGATCCTGACCGCTATATAAGGTCTTTGTTCTATCATTTTGTTGTTACAGTGACACTACTATTACATTCCATATATATATATATATATATATATATATATATATATATATATATATATATATATATATATCTATATATATATATAGTATGTTATTTTGTATTTTATCTACGAATTTAGAATTTTCAGTGTTGTTTAGTTTAGTTAATACAAACTTGTAATCTCTATATTTTGTGTTCGCTAGATTTTGTTTGAAAGTATTTATTATACGAGTCTAATCTCTTGTCATGTGCAGTGTGTAAATTTAGGTATGTATGTTTCTGCTGTACGAATCTGGATATCCTTTGTATATATTAGTTGTGAACCTGAAATTTTCTTTGTCTAGTTAGGTTGGAACCTATTTTCCTGTGGTATTTCTTTCGAATCTGTTATTCTCTTGTTTAATACTTAATCTTGAACCTGTATTCTTCTGTATTTTTCTGTTCACCTATAAATATGTCGTATGTTATCCAAAGTTTATTATTAGTATTAATCTATGCCAATTTTGTTTGCTCAGTATCTTGTCCAGTGTTTTATTTTTGTGAGGATTCGATCCATATATTATTGTCATAACTGCCATATTTGCCTTATTATTGTCAAAAAATCCCAGTGATGGCATCATCATATGAAAATACAAAATTTTTACCGAGGGAGGGTGGTTTTTATTTCCCCTAAGGCCTCACCCTAACGGTGTGTCTTTCTATGGTAATTTTATTATTATGATCATTATTATCATAGGTTGTTTGCCTTGTCGAGCGAAGGCCTGATAAACCTTAGCTTGGCATGGTTTAACTTAAATTTATTAATATTTTATCTGAAAGTTCAACTTATTTTCTTGTTATCTTAATATAACTAACACACTCGTTTGACTATACATTCCAAAGGATTGTAACTCCTCTTTCCCATGAGTTACTTTTGGAAAGTCAGTGTATTTTCATATTAAGCTACTTAATTCCAAATATTTTACGGTTCTACTACTACTCTATTTTTGGTCATTTTGTGCTTTAATTTGTGATTGTTACTGGAATAGCTAGTATATGTTTATTCCATCGTAAACATGCCGTATTTAATCACTTGTTTTTTGTAAGTTTCTACTATACGTATATCCGTAGATTTGCGTAGTCTTGCTTAGTTTAGTATAGTTAGTCTAGCTTTGTGACTTGCAGTTTGACAGATCGTCTGTAATGTACTAGTTTTTGTAGCAGCATTGCTTTGTACTGTGTACTTGTTTTGAGAGCTCGGCTCACGTACCAGCTCGCCTTTGAACAACGATTCTCTCGGGAGTTCGGATGGCGAGCCCTGGGGAGATGTAACGGATCAAGGTTGGACATGGTCAACCCTTCCGTTGGTGGCGGCGTAGCTAGGCTAGCTACCCGCTTGGCTTTGTATAACATCATCAAAAGGGGCTGGGTTTACTTTGCAAGTCACGTAGCTCCCCCAACGTGTACGTTTGGGATTGGGTGGGTTCCCCCCTTGCTATACGGGGAGCTACGCGTGATTGGGGGGCAAATTCTCACTAGGGGGCGCTCGTGGGAGGTTTCAACCCAACACTCGCTTCCCCCCATCAGTCTTAATACTTCTGTCAACGTGTACGCTCGCTCTATACCTCTACGCTCTTTCCCCCATCTACGGTGTATTTTGCACCTGCTCTCCCCAGAGCAGACGCTGGTACGTTGGCCATCTGGCCTATTTTACTGTAAATCTTTATTTTGTGTGTGATTGCTTTGTATAACTGAGGGCCCGGCCCATAACTATTTTATTGTCTATATATAATATTTGTTGTTCTTTCTTTGTTAAATCGTTGTTACTATCTTTACTAAGCGTGAGTCTACTGAGCTCCTGCTAGGTAGGTAGGTTCTGTCTGAATCCAATATTAGTGAGAGTGAAGAGGCATCTTTTCACTTAGGACAGGTTTCTACCCGGTTTACATCTGGCGAGGCCGTCCCGACCGAATCCTGTAGTGGGTCGTTGTCTATTTGTGTACGGTCTCCGCATCCGTCAGGCTTCGGGTGTGGTAACGGTGCTCGTACGTAGAAATCCGGTACTTGCCCAGCTACAAGCCTATACACAACAAAATATTCAGATGATTTCTGGGGTTTCAGAAGATTCCTTGGGTTCCCGTCCCTTATGTGGGCAGCAGGAGTTCATTGAAACAGCTGATAAGATAGGCCAACTGTTGAATGAAACAGTTGCTACAGATAGCTCATAACTAATGAAGACAAATGCAAAAGAAGAAACAACTAACCATTCGCAAGAGTACATAATAACTAAGAGTGTGACAAGCGCCGCACTCTTAGCTATCAGGCTGGGGACATTATCTGTACGATAACGGCGTACCCCCCCCCCTCATATTGGACCCCAGTGACCCCCCCCCAACAGACCCTAGTCAGCCACCCCCTCCACAAATCAGACCCTAGTGAAATGACCCCCCCACAAATTGGACCCTAGTGAAATGACCCCCCACAAATCAGACCCTAGTGAAATCGACTAGGGTCTGATTTGTGGGGGGGGGGGTGGCTTACTAGGGTCTGTTTTGTGGGGGGGGGGGGTCACTGGGGTCCAATTTGTGGGGGGAGGGTAGGCCGTTATTATCGTAGATGATGTCCCCAGCCTGATAGCTAAGAGTGCGGCGCTTGTCACACTCTTAGTTATTATGTACTCTTGCCTTTAGTAATTAAGTCTATACCAAGAATTAGAAGAGGAGAAAGACATTTCCAAATTAATCAAAGGCATCAAAGTTGTTTATAACAAAATATGCAAATTAGTGCCTGGACACATTTATATTATATGCATTAATTTTTAGAAAACTCAAATCTTGCTTCCCTACTCTGGCGGGTCGCTTTTTCTTTATTCCTGCTGCGCCTCGGCGCAGCAGGTCTACTATAATCGGTTTTAAAATATATTTACGCATACACAATGCTTTTTATGCAGGTTTCTATTAGGCATGGGCACGGGTCCAAAAAATTGGACCCGGGTACCCGGCACTACCCGACGCCCTATGTCGGGTAATTGCAACGCTACCCGGGTACCCGACTTCGGGTACCCGGGTACCCGGGTACCCGAGCAGTTGTCGGGTACCCGGAAACAAAATTGCAATTTTAATACTTATTTCTTGTTTGCCATTAAAATAAACCAATTCTGCGGCATATTTCAGCTTAATTCTTTTATAAATTTAACTTTCAGGGTGACTGATGCCGAAAAGTGTTGGTATTTGGTACCATAATAAAAATTTTTGCAGTCCCACTGTGACAATAGACTCAAACTATTACACAATTCAATAAAATTTTAAAAATCTGTACAATTTTCGCTTTAGTTTGCTTTTGCTTTAGCTACTGTTTGATATATAGTAATAAAATATTTTCTGGTGAAAAAGAGGTCAGCTGAATTTGGAATGAAGACTTACGACCGATTTACAAAAATTGGCATTGTCATTGGCATAGGGTTAAATTTTAATATAAACTTTACCTAAATAAGTTACCTTGAGGTTGCGATTCCCGAACTGGCTTAGAATCAAGAAATCTGTGTTCACCACGATTTTAAAAAATATTTTATCATTTCTGTTTTCAGGAATGTTAAGTTTATCAAAAGTAGTAGTGCAATTATGTTACAAAACCACTATCAAAAAAACTGGCAGAATATTGTATCATTAAGATTTTATGAAAATGGACAATCTGTTTGAAAGGTGCATTAGTCTAGACTAGAAAAGAGTAGAGTAGAGTTAAGGAGTAGAGTGGAGTTCAGTTTAACTTTTTTAGTTCAGCTTACTTTCGCGGAAAGGCAGAAAAGAAAAGAAAGTGCGAAATCCGAATATCGAGTTTTCTCAGTCCCATAGAAGGGCTCATACCTGGTCAATGTATCGAATGCATTATTTGCTCGTGCTCGATAGTTTTGTCTTTCCAAACTATTTAAGCAGCCAATATGTCAAAGAAACAAGCAAGTACCCGTAGTTCCGACTTGAATCGGTTATGGTTCCTCAAAAAATTTGACTAAAATCATTTCTTTCAGTGAACTGGACTGATTTATGAAAGTTCAGACCCATTTCTATGCTCATTACATTTAGGGAACGTTCGGAAGTCATGATATCTTCTGTGGGAATTTTGTCAAGCAATATTCAATATTGTCACAGTAAACTTCAGCTTAAACTTGTTCTGCAAAAATCCGTGGATCTTTCCCTCCACCACTCAAAAATTATCGGGGACACAGAACACAAATTTATAATCAGTTTTTTATTCTGAGCTTTGTTAGTTCTGCATATGCATGAGCTAATCTTTGTAAGCTTCAAAAGTGAACATAGGACGGAGCTAACGGCTAAGGAATTATCAAATTTTTTAACAATAAAACAATTTTTTGCACAGAAAACACGATAAAACAAAAATTCTATCTGGACGCAAAATTTCTTAACCGGACGCAACTTAAACTTAGCGGGACGCAAGGTTGACGCAAATCCGAAAACCAAAAAAACCCTGCCCCCAAGCCAGACTGACATGCGGTTATTGGCCACGGTCCGCACTGCTGCAATACGTATTGAAAATCTGATTTCAGGTTATTGTTCTGGTCCCCAAAAATTGCTATATGCAGCTGTTCAACAAAATGGGGATCAAAACTTTTACGGTTCCCTTAGTCTCCGTTTAAAATGGAAAAACATAGAATTTCGCTTAATGAAAAACTTTGCAATATTTGAGCCCTGGATGGTTGAAAAACATACCCCTACCAAATTTTAGCTCGATTCGTCAAGTTTTAAAATTTTTGAGTGTTGTGGGGGGAGGGGGGGTAAACTGGAAACTCCCAGTTTTATCCGGTTTTTTCCGGTTTTAACTGGATATCGGGTACTCGAAGCAGGACCCGGGTACCCGAAAATTTTCGGGTACCCGGGTACCCGTCGGGTACCCGACTACCCGTGCCCATGCCTAGTTCCTATAAAATGCACTGCACATGTAGTTGAGTACTTACTTCCTTCATGTAACTTTATGCAAATTAGTTCTCACACACGGCGAACAAAACTATACATTTGAATTTTCTATGGAATGTTGTTTATACATTGTGTTTCAACACAAGTAGTATAGGAGAGGACAAATGACCGCAGTTTGTACAGGTGTATCTTTGGAGGAGATATAGGGTCATCAATCATACAGGTAAGGTCATTAATCATGGGTGCAGATGTCTTTCAAGGTCATTGTTGGCCAATTTTGCCTTAGATTGGATAAGCTTTGTAACATTGTACTAAATTTTTAACACAGTGTTATTGGACTATATTACTTTACCTATGTATTTGTCTACGTATTTAAGTTTAAGTTTGCTAGACTATAGTTTGTTTACCTGTCTAATTAGTGTTTATTAATTATGTCTAATTAAGTAATACGAAGTAAACATTTTCAAACTTTTTTTCAAACTTTTTATTTACCTGACTGTTTGCCAATAGATTCTTACCACAGCATCGTATAGATCAAAAAATATTCTTACCAAATTTTCTTCCCTTATCAACTAAAATTTTCCACTTCTTCCCTTAACAACTAAAATTTTCTTTTCCTGCATTTCCTTCTATATGACATCTGGACCTTTGTATTAACCTTGAAACGGAAGGAGGGAAACAAACACTTAAAGAAGACAAGATTGTTAGTTACGTACTTCGGAATATACTGATGTTAGCTTCCTGCTAGTCCTATCATATCTTCAACACACTGAGGACTCAAAGCTGTCAAAAGTCTTTCTCCCTAATAGCTGCCTGCTTGTTTAAAATTTTCTCAAAGCTAGCAGCCTTCTAGTGTTATCATATCTTTAGCATACTGAGGACTCAAACCTGTCACTACTTTTTCTCTCCCTGCTTGTTTACAATTTTCTCCCTATTAGCAGCCTTCTAGTGCTATCATACCTTTAGCATACTGAGGACACAAATCTGTCACTATTTTTTCTCCCATTTAGCAGCCTGCTAGTGTTATCATATCTTTAGCATACTGAGGACTCAAACCTGTCACTACTTTTTCTCTCCCTGCTTGTTTAAAATTTTCTCCCTGCTAGCTGCCTTCTAGTGCTATCATATCTTCAACACACTGAGGACTCAAACCTGTCAAAAGTCTTTCTCCCTGCTTGCTTAAAATTTTCTTTCCTGTAAGCTGTCTTGATTGCACCTGTCTCAATGAAATTAAAGACGTAAACAAGGAAAGGGGTAGAAACATTGGTTGAAAATAAAAATTTTATGTCTCCAATTACGCAAGATTGGGAAAACTTTATGTGATAAGTTTTATGTCAACGTAAAGAGCAAACCGTGAACCAACTTCGGTCACCTGTTGGTAATTATTTGTTGGTTAGTTGGTTAGTAATAATTGGTTAAACTTGACTATGAAAATTGGTTGAAAACGGGTGATTTTAATTTTATGTCTCCAATTACGTAAGATTGGGGAAACTTTATGTGATAAGTTTTATGTCAACGTAAAGAGCAAACTGTGAACTAACTTCGGTCAACTAATTTTGTTTAGTAGTTAGCTAATTAGTTAGTAATAATTTATTAAAGTTAACTATGGCTGAAAATGGGTGATTTTAATTTTATGTCTCCAATTACGTAAGATTGTTGACACATGTTGGGTTAATTAAGGTGCCTGTGTAATAAAGTAATAATGAACTCACTTCGGTCACCTGTTGATAACTATAGGTTAACTAATTAGTTAATAATAATTAAAGGTGACTATGAAAATTTATGTATAATGAAAATTTTGTTACATAGAACTTTTGGTGCCAAGACAATACAACATTTGTTCAATAATTAATGAACAAGGGTATGCAAGATTGATGGTGTATTTTATGAAACCTAGCACAAGAATGCTGCAAAGTTTAGACATATATTACAAGTTTGGCAGGTTTATTAACCTTACTGACATTGACTTTCACCCGACTTGTTACTATACATCACCGTGACAATGAATTCCGGTAAGATATTTAATTGTAGCATTTTTATCCGTTGTATTTTTAATGATTGGATTTTAGTAGTTGTATTTTTTAGTAGTCATATTTTATCTAATATATTTTAGCCATAGTATTTTTTTATCGATTGTATTTTTAGTCATTGTCACATTTTTAGCAGTTGTATATATTTTTCAATATTGCAATTTTATAACTATTGTTAAATATTCCATGTTGCCGAAAATTATTACTTATGTTTCAGGTTCACCATCTGTGGAGAAAATCATAGACAATTTGGTTATTCTTTGTGATGAAATGGATCCCGCTCCAGTGGCAGACTACATGGTTGAACATCGGCGCATAACCCCGGATTATCGAGATATTATCAGGTCCGAAACAAGATACGATGGAGTGTTTGATCTCCTACTGCGACTAAAGCGGAGCAAAGATATCGTGCCCCTACTCCACGAGGCCTTGGTGAAGTCGAAGCAGTACAACTTGGCCAAACTGTTCGAAGGAGGAACGAAGGAGAAAGGAGTCACGTGGAAGATTTATACAAAGAGCAAATATTTGCTTAGAGAAAGCCAGGACACCTTCCCTACAGTACAAGCAGCGAGACTGGACGCAGCGGTGGCCCTTGGACCCTTGGGATGCGACAACCGTGCCGTCGTATTCATCGAATGGATTGGAAATTCTATGGTGAAACAATGGAATGTGCCTGAGTGGTTCGTATCCCCATGGAATCACCAGGACTGCAAAGAACATTAACAATTGCATAGCACCATTGACTATTATTATTACTATTATTGACTCATATGGCATTACTCATGTACAGTAAACCATTGACTATTATTATTACTATTATTATTGCATAACACTGTTAACCATATTATTGAATAATAGTATTGTGTTGCATAGCACTGTAAAATGTACAATAAACGAAATGCTACGGATAACATTAGTTGGTATACAAGGTTGTCAGTTAGCCATGAAAACACGGATTTTTGAGCATTTCTGCTTCTAGCCTGTCTAGCATATTGTAGATGGGTTGAATACTTCTGCGATATCTTTTGTATTCACGTAGGTCTCTCATCTTATCCCTGACTGCATCAATTTCGTAGATGTGAGGTCTTGGTGGTAATCCGCATTCACATCTGATGAGATGTTCGTCGCCGTGACACAACGCACCGTAGGCTTTGCGAGACACCTCCTCAATGGCAGTACGTGGGTCAGGGCATTGTGAGCTTGTCCAAGACTTACTGCCTATAGTCATGACTGCAACATATTGGCCGGTAATCTCAATGCGGATAGGTGGACTTTGGCGCAGGGCCTTTTGTAACAATTCGTTCAACAGGCTTCGGGCAGACATGATGCACTAATGAAGTTTAAACCGTATCACCTTCTTATTAACTAAAGACCTTGCATCTGATAGGGCAGACTCACTCCGAGCGCCAGTTAATATGACCTTGCCAGTGTGGAAAATAAGTGCAGTGACTTTGGCAATCTTACACGTGAGACCATTAAATAGCTCAGGTTCATAGCAAACTTGATGGGTATGCCTGATACTTTCATATAAATTCCTTAGGTCTATATACCTGCCAACTGAGAAGGATCCCACCAGGTTCACCACTTCGCCTTCGCGAAGAATACCGACATTAAGAGCGCCTGCTAGTTGACGAATACACTGATTAGCTCGTTCGATTGATTTACATCCGAGGCAAACAAAACTACCACTAGTGAACAATTGGAAAGTCGCCTCTTCGTACTTCAGACTACCGCCAATAAACCCACGATAGAGTCTAATGTTAGGAATGTTCGTTAGGTGAAGTGTCTTGTCAAACCGTCCACTGAGAACAACATTAACAATCATTGTTATCCCCTTGGTATCACATCACCCTCACTTATTAATGTGGAACACTAAGGTATCACCCCACGTCTATAAAAAGCATGGTAGTAGGGCTAATACAAAGACGGCATCTAAGTTCTATGGTAATAAGAAGCGAATAGAGGTACTGGTAAAGTGTGCCGTACAAGATCCTGACTATGGCTACTGGTGCAAATTCCCAAGAAGGGCATTCCTTTTTAAACTTTACGAAACTCCAATTGGTGAAAGGAGTTCCCTGTATAATCACAAGCCTTCTCATAAAATTTTTATTGTCTACGATTGTATTAGCGATTTTGTTGTCACAGCATACCCAGTGTAAGCTACCACCACTGAAGGACTCCGTCACGGTAGACAATGCCATCTTTATTCATAATGGTTGGACTGAGCACCTTGTATCACTTGATAGTTTTCACGAGATCCGCCAATTCATCTACAACTGTCTAAACTTCCAGTGTCCGGTCTATATCAACGGATCTATTCCATGTCCCTACACGTCCACATATAACGAGACAACTCTTTGCCTGGATCAAGATAAGCGTGTCCTTTGTGGCTTTGTCGGTCCTGTCAGTTTTACAGCAGACCAGATATACCAGCTCTATAGTCAATAAGTAGACCTACGATACTGGTGTAAATACCACATTTATTCCATATTTTGCACCATGGGCATCTATAAGGCACTCCAGAGCCTGATCCGCCTCAGCCGCTATCACAAGAATAAATGCAGACGATATCCGAGGCAAAAGATAATTATTTCTATTCCTGGCATTGGATGGCGACGAATTCTGCATGTCGATATGAAGCAACTGATCAATGAAGATGAAGTAGTCGAAGAACTTATTCTCGATGATGAAGATATGATGGATACTACGAAATGATGAATGATACAAATACTACGAAGAATGATGTGAAGACAGATAACGAAGAACAAATTTGACACTATAGTGATTATTGTGTATGTATATATGTATTGCGTTTTTGCACTGTATGAAGACCCTATAGTGACTAATCGTTATTATGTTTTGCACTACAATAAAGTCATATAAACAGCGTTGTTGTTTTCATAGCAAGTATGGAGAGAGTTAGCACACCAAAGTTTCAGCATCCGTTCACGTGTATCGTGGCGGCTCCAACAAAGGCAGGAAAGACCACCTTTGTGTCTCGACTGGTAGAACATGCAGATGAAATGATATCAGAACCACCTGAAAAGATTATTTGGTGTTATACTGAGTGGCAAGATGCATATGATAGACTTCCCCAGGTAGAATTTATCAAAGGTCTACCGGATCTAGAGAAATTGAAAACGCCTGACGCAAAATTGGTAGTACTTGATGATCTGATGAGCGAAATTAAGCAGCAACCTAACCTTGTTCAACTATTCACCCGCGGTTGCCACCATTGGTCCTGTAGTGTCATCAATATCACTCAAGATATATTCTACGATAGGCAGCGGACTAATAGGATAAATAGTCAGTATATTGTCCTCATGAAGAATCCAGCCGATAAACTAACCCCGATGAACTTGGCAAGACAAATGTATCCAGGTAGAGTGAAAGGATTTATGGAAGCTTTTGAGCATGCCACCAGTAGACCACATGGATATCTACTGATAGACCTAGACCAGAACACACCAGAAAAACTCCGCCTACGAGGGCATATTTTCCCTGATGATCCCTACACTGACGTATATTCCATAAAAACTGACAATATCAAGAAAGAATAATCATGGATCGTTTTGAAAGAAATATCGATACACTGCGACTATTGTGTCGTTGCAAAAGTCGTAAGCAAAGAGAGGCAATTGTTCTTCATGGAAGTTCCGACCTCATTAAAGCTATTTGTGACTGTGCAGAAAATATCCTCTCTGGCAACGTAAAGATATCCCAGAAAGACAAGAAGAGATTAGCAAGATATAAACACGCCCTAAGAGCACTACGAAAGAAACGAGTCAGTCTTAAGAAGAAGAAGAAACTAATCATTCAGCACGGAGGATTTTTACCAGCTCTCCTGGGACCTATTGTTGGAATTGTCAGTGGACTGCTCGGAAATCTCATAAGATAATAAAAACTGACACTGATGAGCAAAGCAACGATGGAATACTCAATACTAGTTAAGCCAGACTACTTTGATGAGCACACAAGGGTGTTGGAGAAGGAAGCTAGCAATGTTCTCAAGTCCAAACTACCAGCAGATATCAAGAGTAAATTGTTTAAACAGGCAGACTACAGGCGTCGAATACTACGAGATAGACCAACGGAGATGACCGTGAAGTCCCATGCTATGCCAGACATTGTATCTACCTTACCCCCAACACTGCAACAGAAGGGTAGGCATCTGATTGAACATATCATGAGTATACCAGGTCTCAAGGTTAACAGTCGAGGTGAAATAGAGTATCAGGGTCAGCCAGCAGTTGGATCTAGAATATATGATCTGATTCACGACTTCATTCGCAATAGGCCCAGTCAACCACCGGCAACAGGGTGGCAAACATTGGCAAAGGCACTAAGAGACAGCAACGTACCTCGAGAACTTATCGGAAATCCACGGTACATAAATATACAGACAGGTCAAGGAATTAGGTCAGCCCTAAGAAAACTCAAATGGAAGCGGCACTAGAGAATACTGATAACACCACCTTAGAGAAGATTTACTATGATCCGCAAAGTCCTGCAGCATTTGGCGGTATTAATCGGGTGTATCAGGAGGCAAAAAGACATGGAATCTCGAGGTCCAAAGTCACTGATTGGTTGGAGAAACAGTACACTTACAGCATCCATAAACCAGTTAGACACAGATTCCAAACGAGGAGGTATCAGGTGGCCGGTATCGACGACCTATGGCAAATAGACCTGGCAGATATGGTATCTATAGCAGACAAGAATGATGGCTACAAGTACCTATTCAACTGCATTGACGTCTTCTCCAAGTACGCATGGGTGATCCCAGTTAAAAGCAAGGGTGGTCAAGAGATGACTAGAGCTTTTCGTAAAATACTGGCAGATGGCAGACGACCACAACACCTACAGTCAGACAGAGGCAAAGAATTTTTGAACAAAGATTTCCAGTCACTCCTCAAGGCGAACCACATCAACTTTTATACATGCAATAATCCAGTGATCAAGTGTAGCCTCGTTGAGCGTTTCAATCGAACTATTAAGACAAAGATATGGAAATACTTTACAAAGACCAGATCGTATAGGTACATTGACGACCTTCCTCAACTCGTGGAAGGCTACAACAATGCTCGCCACAGGAGTATTCGTATGACGCCAGTGGAGGCATCGAAACCTGAAAATATGGAAGAGGTTAACAGGGCGCTATATGGTAGACGTGGAGAAAAAACAACCCAGCCAAGTGAAAATAAATTAAAGAAGGGAGATATGGTCCGTATTAGCAAAACAAAGGGTCTCTTTGACAAAGGATACCTCCCTAATTGGTCAGAAGAGTTGTTCCGTATCAGAAGTGTCAGGACAGGTGACCCACCCATGTACCTCCTAGAAGACTATGGTGGCGAAGAGGTGGTCGGTGGATTCTACCAGCCTGAAGTACAAAAGGTTGACGAACCAGACACCTATTGGGTAGAAAAAGTTATAAAAACCAGGCGTCGAAAGGGTCGAAAGGAGTATTTTGTCAAGTGGCTTGGATACCCTGACAAGTTCAACAGTTGGATAACTGAAGACAATGGATTTTTACCTATACCTACCCAGTAATACAGCAGACTATGCAACAAACAAACTGCACAATTTCCGAGTCAAACTTCCTCATCGTGTTGACCTCGAAGGCGAATGGGAGGTGGCACTTGTAGAGCTCGGATATCCTGTCACCTGGTTCAATGTAGGAAACAAGGATGACGCAAAGCTTGGAGTGACAGTTGGTAAGAAGACCTTCCACGGGCATATCCCACTAAACAACTATGAATCAATATTTCAACTCTGTGATGCCATCAACTATACCCTTGAGCTAACAAAGAAGATCAATTGTGAATTGGCCTACGATGAACTTCATAGACGTGTCGGACTTAAACCTACTACCCTAGATGAAGAACCAGACTTTAAGGCGTTACACTTTAGTAAACAGCTAAAGTATATGCTAGGATACTCTGACACAAAGGTCGTACCAAAGGAAAAGACAGTCTCACCACCTAGATACGCAGTGGCCGCTAATGCACCAGACCTGAGAGGCGGACTATATTCCCTCTTCATATACTGCGACGTGGTGGCACCGCAAATGATAGGAAACACCATTGCTCCCATCATTCGTGTTGTCAGTATCGAGGGAAAACATAATGATACTGTTGATCGAATATACAATAATCCACACTATATACCAGTGCTAAGAAAGGAGTTTGATAGTATTGAAATACATATAAAGGATGATCACGGTATGGCGGTAGACTTTGAGTACGGAAAGGTCTTTGCTAAGTTACACTTCCGAAAGCGAAGATGAGTTTCTACCTGTATGTGACCGGAAAGGACGGAACCTTTGAGAACCAGCTAGCTCACCCTCTGCATCTACATGGCAGGTGGTCTGTTGCAATGGTTGACTTTATCTATCCGCACACCTGGAAAGCCATTAATTCTAATGCAGACACATTCATCATAGTCCTATTTGAGGCAGACGAGAGAGCAGTTAGTAATATACCCAGACGGAGATACTATAACCTTCACGATCTGATAAATACCATCAACCTTACCATTCAGTCAATTCTTAATGAACGTCAGGAATCACCTCCTATACGTTTCGTCTATGATCAGGAAAAGGATCGAGTCTACCTAGACTTATACGAAAATCCAGAACACCTTGAAAGACCCAACTTCGGGTTTATTCAATTTGCTCCTACCATTGTACGCATGCTTGGCTTTGACTCTCAGAAATTCACAGTAGAGGATGGCAGAGATGCCCTGAGGACAAAGAAATTCTACGCACAACGTCCACCCAGCCTTAACTTTCATTATCTTCAAGTCCATTGTGATATCGTGAAAGAACAACTGGTGGGCACAACTACCGGCAACCTGCTGGCAGTAGTAAAGGCGGGTGAAGAGTATGGAGATACCATTCAGTACTCTCCAGAACCTCACTACGTCCCTGTGAATAAGCATGTGATCAATAGCATTAAAGTCCATATAAACAATCACATTGGCAGGAGTGTACATTTTGAGTATGGTAGTATAGTTATCAAGTTACACTTCAAGAAAGATGAGGACCAGATATCATCCAGAAACCGTTGAAGACTGGCAACTGCACCTGATACAGAGAGGGTCTGGTTTCTACGCCGGCCAAAGGTATCAGCGAGGAGATGGCCTAGGCAGCCTCTTGAGAGGTATTGGACGCTTTATTTGGCCAGTAGTACGTCGTGTAGGTCTAGAGGCAGGCAGGCAGGCCTTTCAGACAGCCGGAGATGTGGCTCGTGATTACTTGAATAGAGGTGAAGATCCAAAGGAAGCACTCAAACGACATGGGAAGGCAGCCATTGGACGCCTGCTGGAGAACAGTGGAAAGGCAATACAGCAAGGAGAAGGCATTGGAAGCAGACCACATAGACGCAAAGTTAAGAGATTGAAGCGTGACATTTACAGCCCATAAAAACCCACCCTATGTAATACCAATTATATACTAACAATTATTTCAATGGCTAAGCAAGTAGATGAACGGTCTATGCCGGGCTTCAAGTCCGAAATGGATCTCTTCTCGCTACCTCCAACTCAGGTCAGTGTGGAGAGTGGCTATATGGCAGAAATTTATCCCCTAAATCCTGTAACCAGTAATGGTCCATACCTATTCCTTGTACCTAAGGATTCTTATATGCTTGACCTGAACCGGAACTACCTTTACCTAAAGCTACGGATAACTGACAGTGATGGAAAGGCAGTAGCAAAGGCGGCCGACGGTAGTATCTCAGTGGCACCCATCAATATGCTAGCAAAGACATTCATTAGACGATTAGTGGTCAAACTATCCGACAAGGAAATTTACAACAGTGGAGACCTTTATCACTATGGAGCGTACCTGGAGACTATCGCCAACTTTGGGAAAGAAGCAAAGACGTCTCACCTACAGAGTAACCTATTTGCAAAGGATAGTGATTTCAACGATATCTCCACTACGGCAGCTAAGCATCGGGGTATACCATTTACAGATGGCCGGTATGTCGTGGTGGCAGGACCCCTTCATTGCGACCTCTTCAAGCAAGACCGATACCTTCTGAGTGAGTGCCAGTTGAGTCTGGAATTACACCGTAACAGTGACGACATCCTCCTCCAGTCAGCAACCAGTGGATACAAACTATTAGTCGACGATATACGTTGGTATGTGTGGAAAGTCAGACCACAAGACTCTCTCACCATGGCAATTGAGGGTGTACTGAGAGACCATGAGACGGCCAAGTATCCAATCAGAAGAACTAAACTGGTGACAAGGCATATCGCTCCTGGTGTGCAGACTGTTGTTGAGAATTCCATATTCACCGGTCAACTCCCACGTAGAGTCCTAGTGGCAATGGTCAAGTCAGAGGCATTCAATGGAAGTCAGAAGCATAATCCCCTCGAGTTCCAACACTGTAATGTCAGTGAGATTGCCCTAAAGTATGGTGATGAGTTTGTCCCAAAGCAGCCAATGAAGATGGCATGGGATAAGTTCCAGTATACGATGCCCTTCATATACCTCTACGAAGGCAACGATATGGCCGGATCCACCAAGGGAGCAGACATTTCCTACGAAGACTTTGCCAAGGGATACACTATTTTTGCCTTTGACCTGACACCAGACAATATTGATACAGGGGCAATGCAACTGATCAAGGAAGGTGATGTGTCACTGAGGATGCAACTGGAGAAGGCCCTACCAGCGGCCACTTATCCCCAGGGTGTAGAAATCATTATATACGGAGAATTTGATAACCTCATATCAATAGACTATAATCGGACACCATTCTTTGACTACGCACTATGAACACCCGTGAGATCCTTGAGACTTTAAGGAAAGATTGCAAAGTTCCTCTCCTAGGAGTATTTCCCAGTGATAAGCTACCACGGTACCGTCCAGGATGTCTTGTTGCTAACACTGAGGCATCTGGTGAGGCTGGAGAACACTGGGTTGCAATGTGGCTAGAGGATAACAGGGTAGAATATTTTGACAGCTACGGACTACCACCTCTCCTCTTCATGTCATACATTGGCAGGAGGGAACTACAGTATAATCGCATTCAGTTGCAAGATTTCACTACTGATGTATGTGGGGAGTACTGTATATACTTCCTTCACCACAGGTCCCGAGGAAGATCAATGGACTCAATTGTCAACTATCTGAGGCGAAGAAGTGACACTAATGATAACATTGTCAAGACCTTTGTTGATCGGGTGACACTAGAACCCACACCTTACTGCCAGAAATCCCATAAAAAGTCAAGGTGAAGTTTTCAAGGGGATATTATATATACATAGAGAACCATGTTGCTACTACTGAGCCTAATCGCTATAGTGTCTTCTGTAGACATTACAGAGACCGATAATGGTATTCAACTATCTCATGGCAATGTTACCACCGTAGTAGAAGGTGATCACCTGTACCGCCGACTAGAGGACTGTAGTCTACACCTGTGTCGCGAGGGTGATCTAAGTCATCGATCTAATGCCTGTCACTACATTGAATGGGATCAATGTTGGGAGTACTGTTATGACACTGACAGACGCCTTCAGTCTATCCACGATAAGATGACTGGCTTTAAGATTGCCAATACCTCTGAACTTGAATACCTACGTGGTGCCCTAAGTGAATACTACTACTAAGTATTTTGTCTAATGTAATGTCTTGTACATTTCGTTAATAGTTTACTAGTAAAAATATGCAATAATAACAAATGATAATAATAATATAATAAACATAGTGATTATACAGTAGTAACCATAATAATAGTAATAATAATATAATAATAATAGGAATAATAATAATACTGATAACAATAATAATAATAATAATAATAATACTGATAACAGTGATTAAGTAGTGACCATAATAATAATATTGATAACAACAATAGCATTTACATTGCTAATGCATATTTACTGTACAATGACCAGTCAAACAGTATAGTGTAACCATCATATTAGTAATTTCATGTACAACAAACTTAGTGTTAGGACGCTGTTGAAACGCCCATTCAATATGATCTTTGCTTTCAATATCTTCAATAAACCGATCCAATTCTGGTCTGCTGGAAATGAGGCGAGGTAAAGTAAACAGGGAAGTGTTGTTACTGGCATAGTAATATATCAATTCGTCGTTGAGTATATTTCTGAGGATGAAACCAAATGAAACATTCCATTTAGACCTGTACTTGTGGTCGAGGAATACTGACAGGAGGGCTTTCTCTATTTCTTTCATGGACGTTGTCTTCAGGCGAAAGTTGTATTGGCGCATAAACTTCTTGATGATGTGGTGGGTTCTGATTTGATACCAGTTGGCTTGGTAAATCTCACTGGCATCTGGTGGAGGGTCAGTAGGGTCTTCCTCCAATGGATCTCCGCTGGTAGGTGGATGTTCCATTTCAATATGTTCCTTGAGCCGATCTTCTCTCAGGAATTTATCTCCACATTGTTCGCAAGGAAATGTTTCAGGATGGTTTCGTTTGATGTGGTTCTGTAGGTTCTGTGGTCGCTCAAATGATTTACTGCATTCTGGGCATATGATTGGTTGAGAATGAGCAGTCTTCTTGTGGAGGCGTAGCTGTCGTTCATTAGGGAACGTGATTCCACAGGTGTCGCAGGAAGTCGGTTGGTGCTTCTGTCTCATATGCTTGAGCAGGTTATCATTTCGTCTGAACTTCGATGAGCATATCGCACACTCAAATTTCATACGAGAGTCTGAAATATAAGTAATAATTTTCGGCAACATGGAATATTTAACAATAGTTATAAAATTGCAATATTGAAAAATATATACAACTGCTAAAAATGTGACAATGACTAAAAATACAATCGTTAAAAAATACTATGGCTAAAATATATTAGTTAAAATTTGAATGACTAAAAAATACAACTACTAAAATGCAATCATTAAAAATACAACGGATAAAAATGCTACAATTAAAATCTTACCGGAATTCATGGTGATGTAAAGTAACAAATCTGGTGAAAGTCAATGTCAGTAAGGTTAATAAACCTGCCAAACTTGCAATATATGTCTAAACTTTGCAGCATTCTTGTGCTAGGTTTCATAAAATACACCATCAGTTTTTCATACCCTTGTTCATTTACGAGTTAATTATTGAACAAAAGTTGTATTGTCTTGGTACCAAAAGTTCTATGTAACAATATTTTCATTACACACAAATTTTCATAGTCACCTTTAATTATTATTAACTAATTAGTTAACCTATAATTATCAACAGGTGACCGAAGTGAGTTCATTATTACTTTATTACACAGGCACCATAATTAACCCAATAGGTGTCAACAATCTTACGTAATTGGAGACATAAAATTAAAATCACCCATTTTCAGCCATAGTTAACTTTAATAAATTATTACTAACTAATTAGCTAACTACTAAACAAAATTAGTTGACCGAAGTTAGTTCACAGTTTGCTCTTTACGTTGACATAAAACTTATCACATAAAGTTTCCCCAATCTTACGTAATTGGAGACATAAAATTAAAATCACCCGTTTTCAACCAATTTTCATAGTCAAGTTTAACCAATTATTACTAACCAACTAACCAACAAATAATTACCAACAGGTGACCGAAGTTGGTTCACGGTTTGCTCTTTACGTTGACATAAAACTTATCACATAAAGTTTTCCCAATCTTGCGTAATTGGAGACATAAAATTTTTATTTTCAACCAATGTTTCTACCCCTTTCCTTGTTTACGTCTTTAATTTCATTGAGACAGGTGCAATCAAGACAGCTTACAGGGAAGAAAATTTTAAGCAAGCAGGGAGAAAGACTTTTGACAGGTTTGAGTCCTCAGTGTGTTGAAGATATGATAGCACTAGAAGGCAGCTAGCAGGGAGAAAATTTTAAACAAGCAGGGAGAGAAAAAGTAGTGACAGGTTTGAGTCCTCAGTATGCTAAAGATATGATAACACTAGCAGGCTGCTAAATGGGAGAAAAATAGTGACAGATTTGTGTCCTCAGTATGCTAAAGGTATGATAGCACTAGAAGGCTGCTAATAGGGAGAAAATTGTAAACAAGCAGGGAGAGAAAAAGTAGTGACAGGTTTGAGTCCTCAGTATGCTAAAGATATGATAACACTAGAAGGCTGCTAGCTTTGAGAAAATTTTAAACAAGCAGGCAGCTAATAGGGAGAAAGACTTTTGACAGCTTTGAGTCCTCAGTGTGTTGAAGATATGATAGGACTAGCAGGAAGCTAACATCAGTATATTCCGAAGTACGTAACTAACAATCTTGTCTTCTTTAAGTGTTTGTTTCCCTCCTTCCGTTTCAAGGTTAATACAAAGGTCCAGATGTCATATAGAAGGAAATGCAGGAAAAGAAAATTTTAGTTGTTAAGGGAAGAAGTGGAAAATTTTAGTTGATAAGGGAAGAAAATTTGGTAAGAATATTTTTTGATCTATACGATGCTGTGGTAAGAATCTATTGGCAAACAGTCAGGTAAATAAAAAGTTTGAAAAAAAGTTTGAAAATGTTTACTTCGTATTACTTAATTAGACATAATTAATAAACACTAATTAGACAGGTAAACAAACTATAGTCTAGCAAACTTAAACTTAAATACGTAGACAAATACATAGGTAAAGTAATATAGTCCAATAACACTGTGTTAAAAATTTAGTACAATGTTACAAAGCTTATCCAATCTAAGGCAAAATTGGCCAACAATGACCTTGAAAGACATCTGCACCCATGATTAATGACCTTACCTGTATGATTAATGACCCTATATCTCCTCCAAAGATACACCTGTACAAACTGCGGTCATTTGTCCTCTCCTATACTACTAACACATATTCAGATTCAGGTGTTACACGACCTTTGTGTCGAAATTTTACGAAAGTTGGTTTTATGCCATGCTAAAGCTCAGCATCAATATTTCTCAGCACTGTAGACACTCGATTATTGCAGTTAGAAGAGCGTGCTGTATGAGTTGTTGTACGCTGATCACATTCAAATGTAGAACAATGCCTTTAAACCCGTTCTGATCTGTTTTGTGAAGCTGCCACTCAGCGCATGTCACTCATAAGCTACATGACATTTGGCATTGACGATTAAGTATCACAGATTTTAAACTCTCTAATCATTGATAGCAATATTCGAAATTAGGGATACCCGAAAGGTCCATGCTTCAGAATTTGATGGCTCTGTTAATGTTTTTTGTATTTTACACCGGAGCAGGTTCGCAGATAAAAAGAATTATATGCTCGCAGCAGGTCTATTGTGATACGTAGGTAACAATTTGCGGCTTCAGCCTAGATTCAACCCTAACCAAGACAAATTTTGCACAAAGCTTTTGCTTGTTCTTTTGTTCTGCAATCAGATAAAGTATTATAAAGCAGACTTATTCATCAGTTGTTAACAAGCTTACGGTGTTGAACAACTCAGGAAATAAGAAGCGATAATGTAGTCTAAGGGAAATAAGTTTCATCCGTAGTGTGTTTAGACAGAAATCATGGAGTTACTATCATACACTAGTTTAGTGTTGTTTTGATAAATCAAAAATCAAAAATCAAAACTTAGACTGTAAAAAATCAAAAATCAAAACGCGAAGGCAAATTTATCAAAAATCAAAAATCAAAACATAAAAAATCAAAACCCAGTTTAGATTCCAGGCTATAATCAAAGGACTTTCTTTATTTCAAGTCAATTACGACATACGGTACATAATACGATGAAATACAAGATATACTATATAACTATTTCCTGTATAAAGCATTACGTTCATTCAAAATACACATACAATTTATAATAACAAAAAACGGTGCCAGAATGAATTAAACTAAGATACAAATTGATTTGATATCTTTGTTTGATGGCAAATTTTCACTGATTTTAGGTTAGCTGAGAATTGTCTGAATATTTGTCTTCTGAAATCTAAAATAGAATGAGATGTTAGAAAACGTCAAACTACATACAATTCATTAATATACTAAATCCAATTAACAAATTACTCAAAATCTGTCAAAATTAATTCTATTTCGCAGAATTCACTCAGATTTAAAGTCTTTTAGAGAGAAAAGAAAACCAAAAATTATCAGTTGTTGTGACTTGAACCACCACTTCCTCTGATTCTGAGGTGCCCTGAGAAATTCTGCTGAAACAGAAATTAATTAGTACATGTACAATATGAACAGTAACGCAAATTTATGATAAAGATACTATGGTGAAGCTGTAAATCTAATTTTCAGAGCATTACAAAATCTGAACCTCGAAACTCCTGGTGCTAAAATTTAGATTGACGTTTAAACTGGTAAACTCGTTTTAGAAAAACTTCACTGTTTTTAATTCTCCGTTGTTTGAATGGTCTAGAATCGGACCTGTCCCCAGGAATTTCGCTGAAACATAAACACAAAATATGACATACTGTAATAAATACTGCAGGAAACTTGTACTGACGCCAAAACGTGTGAAATTCTTATGATTCTATTTGGAATTTCTGTGTTTGGTATTTAACTTCCTGCTGGAAGCTCCGACTAACAAATGAATTTTGGTTTCACAGTTCTAAACCGGCTTTGGAGAATCTGGCCTGATTCCATTTTTCCAATTCCAGTGTTTCCTTTTTCAGAAGCTTCATTCCACTATAACATATGCAAATCACAGAACATTCCACAAAGTTTATGCAAATGAGAAGCCAATCGCTCCTTTTCATTCCAACTACCAGTGTCAATTGTTAATCAAAGAACGCCCGATCTGATTTTTGTCCAGATTTTAGAATCATTTTCAAAGCAGAGCTACTGAATTTGACGTGAAAAGATGTTATGCTATGAAAAGATGAAAAGAGTATGTGCTGAAATCTCTATCAATTTTGAAGAATTTTCTGCAATTTCCATGAACCTTCGGGGCCTACTAAAACCCCAACACGCCTGCAGTACTATTCACGATCTGCAAACCACTAATACCTGCAAAAATACACATGAAACAAGACATAAAAGAACCAAATGATAAAAAATAAAAATGGAGAGTCTAGGGCAGGTTTGCCTTTTCCCCGTACACTTTTCACTAAATTTTGGGCTTCTTTTAGTTTTCCGAGTTAAGCACCAAAAAATTTTAATCCCAGTGGGGATCGAACCCACGATCTTCGCGGTGACATGCGAGCGCCTTGACACCTGCGCCATGGGATCTTGATAGAACCTTGCTAAGTCTAACTTAAGAATTTGGCTGTAACAGCTGCAGAAATTGTTGCAATGTGAGATTGTATCGATTACTTCCGAGAGGCATCCAGTCTTACATATTCATATTTTGTACATAACTTTTTGTATGCATCAAATTTGCGATAAAGAGAGGCCTCACCTTTGCAACAACATTAGTGTTGCTCAAGTTGTTGCAGTGTTAGGCTGCTGACTGAAATTTCTGAAGTCTCAGAAATTTCAGTCAGCAGCCTATTTTTGCCTTTATTTTTAGCCATTTTAGCCCCCGTTGGCGGGCGGCATTTAATTAATTTTTATTAATTAATTTTTTGCCACCGACTTTATATGTCGGTTTTATTTCCGATCACCACTGGCAGCTGGTGATGAAGAAAAGAGCTGCCTTCCTGCCGCCTTGCCATCACACTGGATCAGGCCCAGAAATTCCTGCAGTCAGGGCCGCTGCATAAAAAATTTTTATTGTTGTAATGTAATTAAAAAAAACGTGTGGTTCTAGGGAATTTAGGAAGTATTGTAATTTGTAATACTGTGCAGTTGGGAAATCGTTCGGGGGTGGTTTGTAACTGTAACAGGCGGCTCTGGGGGGTGGGAGGGTCCCTTCCCCCCTCATAATTCCTTGATCAAAATTGTCATTTTATTGGAAATTTGAGAGCTCTGGCCATTTTGGAGTCCAATCAAATTCTTACTAATTTCCTTTTCAAAACGTCGATTATTCTAACTTCTGGAAAACAGATAATTTTTCTCACAAATCTTGCAAAATTTTAACACGAATTTCAGAATACTACCATAAGAACAAGTTACGTCTCTGGAATTTTTGCGCTTAGAATTTAAATTTTCTTACAAAATGCCTTACTTATAGACTTCGATTAGAATCTTTTTACCTCTAAAATTCCGACTTCGTTTTGCTCGAAAATTCCAAAGTCTCCAGTCAACTTTTGGCTGACTGCAATTTCATGCGAAAAGGCGCTGGCATTCCTGGCAATTCGCCCCAGAGAGCTGACAAAGATGTCCCAGGTGTCGACTAACCTCCGGGATTTCCAATAGGTACTTCTTGAGAACCAGATCGCCCACTGAGCCTGCTGGATTAGGAGATTGAGATTGGCCAACAACTTCGGATTTCTTCGGACCACGATCCCCAGAATCTTCTCATGAGTTGTCAGGTCTCTCTGGGCGAATTGCTGGGAAGGCTCAGCGACCAATTTGATCAAATCATTCACTTGAAGCCAGAAAGATCTAATTCGCTGGCATTCTACGAATGCATGAATTAGATCTTCTGGCACAAAAATTCGCAAATTTTGAGCACAAAATTCGCAATTTTCTGATAAATTGTTGTTCATTTGATGCAAACGCTTGTTCGTTATTAAAACATTATGAACAAGCTCCAAATGAATGTCCAAAGCAATACTTTCGACAAATTTCGTTTTCATGGAACCCCAAATATATTCCCAGTCAGGTCTGGGAATATTTTGGAATTTTTCCGTCCAATATTGAGTTCTAGAATTTGCTCTTCCAGAGAATTTTGCCAAAGTTAAAGCTTGATAAATTTGTTTCGTTTTCACTGATTCCGCTGAAAATTGAACTCCTTCTATAGAAATTGTAGCCGGATTTATTTCTAGGCTTATAGTAAGCATAGCCTTTCTAGTTTCTTTATAAAAACAAGGAACTTGGACTCGATTGAGGTAGCTTGCAGTCTTAGACTCAACTTGTTCATAGAAATAGTCGAAGATTGGGTGCCACGCCTGGGCCCCTCCCAATTTTCGCCTAATCAAAATGGCTAATCTTTGACTCAAAATTCTAAGTTCTATATTCGGAAAGGCTATACCTCCCCTATTTTTAGGCAGGCAAGCGCACTCAAAGTTCAACAAATTTCTAGTAGTTACCGGATGCCAAATGTAGGTTTCCATCCGTTTTCGAAAATTTGAAATAACATTTCCGGAGGGACTCAAGAACCAGGTGAGGTACCAGAGCCCAGATAGGTGATAAGTCATGAGACTAACCACTCTAGCATAGGCTGAGGACCTCACAGGAGGAAATGAGGACCCAAGTTTCCCCAAAATTTCTTCAAATTTTGCCTCATTTTTCTTGTTTTCGATTCCATTTTCGGAAATGTAAACCCCAAACACTTTAACTTCTGACTTCATATATTGCCTTAGCTCCTGCGGAACTTCTTCCCGCCTGACCCCACTTGCTAGAAGTAGGGCCGTTTTTTCCACTTTGAGCTTCCCTCCGGAAATGCTTTCATACTCTTTGTATTCTTTAAAAATTTGTTCGACTGATTCAAAATTACTCAATGTAAAGTTTGTGTCATCCGCATAAGCGGTAACCTTATTTTCTCTTCCTAGAATTTTAATACCTCGAATTATTCTCGTTTTTCGAATATGATTTAGAAAAGTCTCGTTGCAAAGAACGTACAAAAGTGGTAAAAGCGGGCAGCCTTGACGGATACCCCTTTCTAATTTAAATGGAAGAGACATATATCCGTTAATTAGTAACGAACTTTGAACAAAATTTTGCTTGTAGATGGATCCTATCCATCTCCTCATTTTTGGGCCGAGGCCAAATTTTTCCAAAACTAATTTAAGAAAATCCCACTCAACTAGATCAAATGCTGCCATTTGATCTACTGAGAGAAAAATACACGGTTTATCTTTATGCTTAGCATAATTTAAAATTCCTAGTAAACTTAGAATTCCATCTCGAATATCTCTTCCAGTTACACCGCAAGTTTGATCAAATTTAACTAGAAGTGGCATGACCCTTGCAAGTCGATTAGTCAAAACTTTAGCAAAAATTTTGTAGTCCACATTCAGCATGCTGAGTGGACGCCAATTTTTTCGCTCTGATCTATCTCCTTTGCCCTTGTACAAAAGGGAAATAATTCCCATGTACATATCTTTTGGCATTTTCCCGCTTTTTAAAATTAAGTTGAAGATTCGTGCGAGCCAAGGCGCAGTGAGATACAAACAAGAAAGATAAAATTCAATGGCAAGTCCGTCTTTTCCTGGAACCTTGCCCAATGCAAATTGCTTAATCGCTTTTTCAACTTCTTCTGCGCTAATTTCAGCCTCAAGTTCTTGCTGCAAGTTTACAGGTACAGAATTATCTGTACTTTCCAGAAAAGTCTGTGCTTTTCTGGAATCTATACCAGAACTGGTAAATAGTTTTTGATATTGAACCCTCATTTCTGAAATAATGTTAACATTTCCCGTAATTTGATCCCCTGCTTCTGATTTTAAAGTATAGAAGTACCGTTTTTCGCCCTCTTTCTTCTCAATCTTTTTTGCATTAACAATCGAAATTGTATCATACAATTGCTCGGATTTATGAGCTCGTCCTAAAGTTTGTTCGATCTCTTTCAATTCCAGTTCTCGCAAACTATCTTTGATTTCCTTTTGCTGAACTAGATCCCTACAAAATTGAGCTTCCTTTAACCGGTTCTCCAAGTTTTCAATTTCCAGTTTCTTTCTTTGAGCAATGGCTCTACTGTGAAACTTGAACAAATTTTTCGCTTCAGACTTAAACCAAGTCCAGTTTTCGAGAATTTCCTTTTCTGTTCGCGACTGTTCGAACAAATTTTGAGCGTCGAACCGAAGTTCCGCAAAATCAAGAGAAAAGAAATGATCTTCGAAAACTTTCGTGTTCATTTTCCAATAGGAAGGCCCCCGGGCCTGATGAAAAAGTGAGTCCACAATTTTTGCTTTCAAAATTGAATGATCTGAAAAAGAAACAGGAGCATATTCAACGGTTAAAAAAGCACCCAAATGACGTTTTGCTACATAAATCCTATCAAGTCTACTCCGACAGTCCTGATTTACACTTTTGCAGCTAAATTCTCTCTTTTTAGGATACTTTTCTCTAAAAACATCCACAAATTTGTAATAATTTTGAAGAATTTTAAACTCATTTCGCCCTCTTGTTGTGTACATAAGGGCTGAAGCTGAAGTGGCCGTAGACTCTCTATCTAGTTTCAAATCAGGAACAAAATTAAAATCGCCGCCCAAAATCAAAACATCATCTTTCGAAACTTTCTTTTTCATATTGTCCAACAAAGTTTCAAAAAAGGCAGGCCTTCTTTCAAACCTTGCTGGAGCATAAACATTAATTAGAGATACCTTTCGGTTAGCAATTTTCCCTTGAACTACTAGCATTCTCCCGCTTCATAGGTCATATTAAAGACTCCCGCTAAGCAGTGACTAATCAAGATACAGACTCCCCCACCTCTGTTAGCATTAAAAAATGAGTGAAAAATTTTGAAGTTTGGGCTCATTACCCGGTCAAAATAGGGATCGGAATTCATAAAATTTGTCTCTTGAATGAAAACAATGCTAGAATTTTGAACATTAATAGAGAGTTGGTCGACTTTTGAATGCCTGTTCAACCCATTAGGGTTAATGCTAACAAAGGTGATGGGAGCCATGACTTATGGAAAACCGCGCACGGCTCCATTCCCATCACTACTTAAGTCTTTTGTCGGAGGTGGATCCTTCTTCGCTGGGGGTCCTTGGTCGCTTTGATGTCCCAGGAGGTTTAAGAAAGTCCGCCAGTTCCTGCTTGTACTCCGGTTTCCTCAGCATCTTCGTCCGAAGGAGGGTCAGCATATCCCCCAATGGATATGTAGTATCCATTGGGTAGGATCAGAGACTCTGGGATCAGTGTGGGGGAATCCACAACTCCAGAAGGTATCGTTGGGATTCCCTTCCACTAGCCGTGCTCCCTCCGTCGCCAGCAGGGCCATCCGGACATCGTAGTTCTGCTTGAACTTAGCAGAGATGGCGGTCCACATAGCGTTGTACTTCTCCGTGGTCTTCCACTCCTCCATCTTCTTTGCCTCCGTTCTCACCTTCCCACCTACAGACTTGGCCACCTTAGGGGACTTTGACTTCATGATCAGGGCGGAGGCCTTATGGTCGCCCATAAACACGGCCTTCGGGTTATAGTAGTAGTGTTCGGAGGTGGCATAGTCCTTGTCCTCCAGAGTGAAGGGTGCCCGACCATAGTGGTTGCTGTCGGGGAAGGCGTCCGTAAAGAAGGGGACAACCTTCTTGTAGGATTCCCCATACTTGGCCCTCTTCTTCTCCATGAAGGCGGCCCAGTCCAAACCCTGAACTTGGGCCTGACCCTGGGCTCCCTCCGCCTGACTGCTACCCTGGTCCTCCACCTCCTGGTCCTCTTCCTCCGTGAGGTCCGTGACCTCTACCGAACCCTCTTCCTCCACTGACGAATTGGCGTCCATGAACTCCGTCGACCTGTCCCTCCGCCGTTTGGACTCCGCCTTCCCTAGTGACTCCAACTCTGATTGGCTTCCGCTCTCCTCTACATCCGATTCTCCCACGAAGGCACCCGGGGGGACGGGATTGGGAGGGCGAGGAACCGTCTCCCACCTTCTGCCTCCCCCAGAGTTGGTTGGCCCCGGTCTAGGGATAGCCTCCGGGTTAGTGCAGTCCCGACGGTGATGTCCCTTGCCGAAGCAACGCAGACACCACCGCCCCCAGTTGGGGTACCATATCTGGACCCGCTGTAGGACCCCAGTTCCCTCCGCAGGGTAGGTAGCGTACCCTGGGACCTGCCTCATATTTTCGACCTTGACCAGGACGGATCGCCCACCATCCCGGATAGGGGTTTTCCGCCCGGATGGGGTCCTGTGATATGTCCACCGGTATGGGCTGGCTACCTCAAAACCCAGGGACCGGATCCACCGGGAGATGTGGGCCTCCGAATCAGTTATCGGCACATCATAAAGGAAAATAGGCTGCAGATGTAGGCGCCGCCGCTCCTCTTCCCGGGGTACCTCAAGGGGTGCCAGGACCTGGCCCATCTTCACCCCCTGGCCCACCGCCTTGTCCCTTTGGTCCTTAGTGAGGAAGGTCAACTTCAGATGGTAACGACCAGCGCGCCTCACGAACTGAGGGAAGCACTGTTCGTCATTATTGTCGACCAGCAGTTCAATCAAAGTGCCGATTGACTCCTCAATGTAGTCATCCGGGATCACCAGATACCCGGTTTTCCGTAAAGTGTCTAACCTGACGTTTTCGGCTTGGTCCGCCGATAGGCTCATGTTCTGATCCTCTTCCATCGTTTCTTCTTCCGTTTGAGGATTGGCCGAGGGGTCACCCGAAGGTTCGCCCATGTTCCAGAGGAAAGTGGCAGGCCTTTATCCCGTCAAGAGATGCAGGCCAACCACCAAAGGGACTCCACAGGAGGGATCAATCGGCCACTGGATCAGTCAATAAGGCAGTAAATTAAGCAAGGCAATAAATCAAGCAGTGTAAACACAAGTTTACAACACGATCATAGCCATTTACGGCGATGAAGCCTATAACAGGCTATAATCAAAACTAGGTTTTGATTCAAGAATGAATCAAAACCCTGTTTTGATTCAGCGTTATATCAAAACTTAGTTTTGATTCAGCGCTGAATCAAAACCTAGTTTTGATTCAGCGATGTCTAATATACTTAAATATAATATACTTAAACATACTTAAAATCAAACAAATTAAATTAAATCAAATTAAACAACTTAAAATCAGGGACCGGGTACCCGCGGCGCGGGCCGGGCCGGGTCTCAATCTTGAAACCGCGGGTAGGGTCTGAAACGAAAATCCAAATTCCGAACCGAGCCAGAAGCGAAGAAACGGTTCCGTCCACCCCGAGCCCGGCCCGAGAAATTCCTTATCGGCACAACCCTACCTATAGTATATTGTGTGCAAAAATGAGCGAAATCCGTGACTACGAAAACAAAAATCGAAACAACACTACACTAGTTATCTCTGAGGTCAATAAAACTTCATCAGAATTTGATATTAATATTCAGCAGGAACTAGTTTGTTACAACATCAGCACATGCGAGGTTGTTTTCACTAACAACAAATTAAGTTAGAACGGCTTGCTTCTGACAATTAGAATCGGATGTTTCTGTGCAAATTGTTAAAGCTTTGCATTATTTTAAGACTTGGAAACATAAAGAACTGCCCCCAATCAAGCACGGAGTTGTTCAGAACTTTGTAATCAGCTTATATAATTCTATGAACTGCTTGTTAGTTTAGCATTTGTAGTTCCTTGTTTAGCAGCACTTAGTTGGTTTGACAGGACGACGACTCAGCTCAGAACGATATAGCATGGCTTGATGAATGTTCTTCCAGATCCACGGTCCAGCTACGAACAATATATTCTCTATAATAGCTGGGGACCCGGACCAGAGGGTCGCACTCATTCTTTGCCCTGCAAGCGTTCGTATGTAAAATCACAAAATTAAACTTTAACTTATTTGGCGATTGATAACAAGAGGATAACTCAAATTGAGAAGATTAGAAACAGGCGGCATAGATATCAATCTATCTCAACTTGGTGATTCTTCTTGTGACTGTGACTGATTGTGACTGATTGTGCTCAAATTTTAGATGGTGTCATTTGAATACAATTCTGATATAACAGATAATAACAGAAATTTAAATATTTAATTTGTTTGATTTCAAGGGGGCCAAGAACACGAATCTCAGAACCATTGACCCCATTTTCAGTCCCAGCTTTTCCTTAGTTCAGTGCAATGCAAGCTAAAGATATAAACTTAACTTTTAAGCTTACATACTTTTAGCTAATGAAAATCTGGTTCAAAAATGGTTTCTTGTTTAGCGACCCTGAATAATATGCAACTTTCAGCAAAATTGGTTTTCCTTGGTCCACCACCCTTGAAAAACTTAAAAATTTAAATTTACATTTATTTAAATTTATTTTTATATTTATGTTTATTTTATATTTTGTTACAGATCGATCAGAAATGTGTCAAAATAAACCCATACCAAATTTGAGCTCAATCGGGTGACTTTTGTGGATTTTAGACACGGGTGTGTGTATATACCTTGGAAAAGTCACCCATGATCTGATTCATTCCCACATGCACTAAATTTTTTCAATCTTGTCAAATCGAGCTACAATTCGGCATGATATGTTGCAAAGTTGATGGGTCTTTCAATGATGTCTTGTCAGGATGTGAAGACTTATTGTATTTAATGCTCTTAACTTGCACTTAATCATTTTATGAAATAACCTCACTTGTGGAAAACAAATCCTTACCACTTTTAAACTAGATTGATCAATTTTTAGAATTTAAGCACTTTAGGGCATTTAGAAGATATTCTAAAAGTGCGAACAATCTGAATACTATTGTTGGAAGTCTGCATTCTCGAATAAGTCTGCATTCTCTATAAAGTACATCAGGCGGTGTGTTTGGTGGAGCACGGATAATTAAGGCTGTTTCTAAATTCAAGCTTTCAGCACCAGGAAAAGGTATCTCAAACATTTGTCGACGATTTCTAAAGTCGCATTGCAAAATTTTGAACTTTTGCCTATAGCTGATTTTGATGCTGCTCCCACGTATGTGTAATGAAAAAGTTTAATCAAAGGGAAAAATGAATTTTAGAAGGATTGGCTAAAAGAATTGTATAATAATGGGTTCTTCAAGTACAATGAAAAGAGGTTCTAATCTAGTAATGAATGTTTTGGGTTCTAATTGATGTTCAATTATTGTATTTTACCATATTTAGTACCTGTTCGCCAGAGTTGCCGAATATAAATCATTATTCACCCAATTAGGGACTAAGATTTTCGATTTAGGTCCTAGATAAGCCAATAGTGTAGGAGACCTAACGCGCAATGGACGTAAAGCAGTCAAGAAACTGGTTCTAATAACTAACGAAGGGATTGAAATTATCTCCGATTAACCTTTTAACCTTGTCATTAACATTAAATTATAATCATAATTGAAAGGGTGGTACTCTTAGTCCGAGATAGGACTTTAATGCCTAATGTCCAATTGTAAGATGCGCCCCAACATCTATTAGAAAAATGAAAATCTTTTTTGTTCCCAAAGTTTAGAATTTAGTGCCAACAAAGAACGTTAGTACGAAAAGTTATTGAAAAATTAGCAAATTATTGGAAGATGGTTCGAATTTAAACAATAATTAGCTAGTAGGTACTTATATGACGTAATGTAGGCTAATTAGTGTTAATTTAGTGATAATTAGTTAATTTTAATAATTTTGTGTGATGTTATGACTTAAGCTTATATTGAAGGCGAGTTTCTTCTGATTCCGAAAACCAACCTTACCTTTAATCTAAAAATGAGTAATTTATAAGCAACAAACGTAATGGTAAGATTACATCTTCTTTCGTAATCTTGCTTCTTAAAATGAGTTATTTAAAGTTGGCCTCCTCAAAACTCTTTGTACTAGAAGTGCTTAATTGGCCCTTAATTGGCCCCTAATTGCTACATAGGTGGCAGGTGCATTGACACCTTCATTCATGTTTTCTATCTTCTAGTGTTCCAAATCGTCCTTTAGTGGCTGAATGCCAGCATAGAAACTCGCCCTTCCTCAAAGTTGGTATATACTTTTCCCAACAAATATAGGTTTGGAGGGGGCTTACCTCCCTTCCGAATTGTTTGATTATCACAAAACTAGCTAAGTATACTAATTATCGTACGTAGATTATGAAAATATAAATTTTATTTTGTAAAAATTACGTGTCAATTATTAGGCATATTTTCTTGTTACAATTACTCCCCTGGCCACAGTCTTGTGAGAACACAGAAGTGCAGCAATGAGGAGCAATTGTTGCTAAAGGCCAGCAAGCGACGTCCTTCGTTTAGTGGCAAATTTTGACTCCAAAACTCGGAGTAGGGGTCCAGTAAACAAGGGCCTGTTAAAATACGAAACGGACGTCCAAATCGAGTAAAAAAATCCCAACTTAACCATAATTTTTTGAATACAATATAGAATATGACGAATTTGAAGCCCAGTTTCGGAGAAATTGGGAAAAGTTGAGATTTTAAGTTGAAACTCGCCCTTTGGTTATGTTTCCGTGTTATCCAAAGTTTCGTAAAATTCAGCCAGATTTCAGCACCCAAAATTCATCAAAAAATGGGTCAGTTGTAGGGCAATAATTTCTAAATCTCATTAATTTCAGGCTCAGCGGACTGGCTTGCTGGCAAGCCCCTTGTCAGCCAATGTTGAAGGTGGGAAGCTTCTAGAAAGTTCTAAAACTTTCAGAGGCTTTGTCTCAAAATCGAAAAGTCCGCTCCAGTCCGCCCAATGACCTGTCACTGAGCTGTCAGAGAGCTGTCAGCTCGGTCCAAAAGTTTTCCAGAACTTCAGGTGTTCGCTTGAGCAGCAACCTCAGGGGTTGCTTTTCTCCCCCTCCTTTGGTTTGTCCTCCCGCTGTGTGCCAGAGTTTTGGCACGGAGAATAAGCACATCCTCCCAGGTTAGGAAAAAAGATTAGGGACTTTTCTAGTCTTCGGGCTAGAAAAGAAAACTGAATCACCAGCGAACACACACAATTGAGGGCCAAATACGTCTTTTATACCTGACCATGAAAAGAAACGAGGAAAAATCTAGGAAAAAGCAAAGGCCATTTTTGGCCATAATTTTTATGCATTTTGGCCTTCCGGCCAAGCTTTTTTATGTACTATTTTGAGCCTACAGGCAGAAGTTTTTTCCCTCTTTCTGATGCGAGGCCTTCTGGCCAATTTGTAGTTTTCTAGCATGAGTGGGCTTGAGGCCAGTTTTATTTTATTTTATGTTTTATTTTATGATTTCCTATTGTGGGGCAGCTCATGTAAACCCCTCCTATTCGATGGAGGTCTTGAGTTTTGTCCCTGGGCACACGACTGGGGGCGGAGTTGCCCACGCTTATCAGGAAAGGGATCGGATATTCGGTTGATGATAGAAACTACCTAGCCCCGACGGACCTCACCACCGACGCAGTGGTGATTCATATCAGTCCGGGTCCGGCCCTATCCTGTCCAACATCTATGTTCCCCCTATTGTCAATGTCGCCCAAGACCAACGTCAACAGAACTTTGATCCATCCTACATCTGATCCCAGGGAAGAGCAGTGGTTTCTGGTGACTTCAACGCCCATGCGGCCGCCTGGGACCACCTACAGCCCCCTAACTCGGTAGGGGAATCTGTTGAGGACTGGATCCTCTCTTCCGGCTTGACCCTGGCAAACGACGGTACTCCCACCAGACTGAACCCGCAAACGGGCGGACAGTCCAGCCTGACCTAACCATCCTCCACCTGCCTGGAACGGCCGCTTTTCCTGGCAAGTTCTGGATGCCCCCCATCTCTGACCACAGCCCAATACTTTGAGACTTGACCCTATCTTGCTCGCTTGACCCCCATCAAGCGATACTTCTGCTACGAAAGAGCCGACTGGCCTGGATTCCGGGCGCGAACAACGGACGAACTCCTGCGAGATCTCTCCTCCGGATCAGCAACTGTCAGTTCACCGCCTGAACCGCCTGCTACTCAAAGTCATCCTCAAGCAGCTGCCGATAACATTCCACGGAATCGGCGCAGAATCCCTAAGTGCTGGTGGTCTGACGAAATCGTCGCTGCCCTCACCGGAAGCCAGATCCCGGACGAGGGCCTTTCTCAGGTCCAAACCCGAAGAATCCAGGCTTCGATGGAGGGAAGCCGAACGTTCTCTATCAGCAATGATCAGGGAAGCCAAGCGCTCCAGCTGGCAGGATTTTGTTGCTACATTGTCCTCCAGAACCAATCCTGCCAAGGTCATGAGAACACTGAGGTCTATTGATGGGAAGAATACAAACTCTGCATCCGGACAATACCTGCTACTCGGTGCCAAACAACTGTCTACCAACCGCGACAAGGCTAGAGGATTTGTGAAGGAATATGCCAGAGTGAGCCACCTGAGAACGTCCAAGGAGGACAGGCCCCTCCTCCGGGGGGTCAATCATGACCTAAGACAGCAATGCCACTGCCAAACGTCTGCCCTGCCATCCATGTGCAGCCCCTTCAGCAAGGAAGAATACCATGCAGCCATCAACGACCTACCGCTCAAAAAGGCTGCCGGCCTAGACCAGATCTCTAATGAAATGCTGAAGAACCTGAGCCAGAAGGGCCATGAAGCACTGCTCGAACTCTTTAATCGGTCCTGGCTATCGGGGGTGGTCCCGACTGCGTGGCGCCGCGCGAAGATTATTCCAGTAGTGAAACGAGGAAAGCCAGCGAACAGAATAGAATCTTACCGGCCAGTCAGTTTGACCAGCTGTTTGGCTAAACTCATGGAAAGGCTCATCAAGAACAGACTGTCTCACTGGATGGAATCTCAAAAAAATCCTCGACTGCAGGCAGGCTGGCTTCAGGTCCCTCCACTCCACAGAAGACCATGTCATCCATTTGGTCCAATCTGTGGTTGATGGTTTCTCTTCCAAGAAACCTCCCAAACGCACCCTACTGGCTCTCATCGATTTTCAGCGAGCCTTCGACACAGTCTGGAAAAGGGGCCTGTTCAGGAAACTGCTTGACCTAGGCCTCCCCAGATGCGCAGTCCGTTGGCTAAGAAACTTTCTCTCTGACAGGCTTGCAGCTGTGGAATTCAACGGGGCAATCAGTAATTTCAGGAAATTCCATCATGGTGTTCCCCAGGGCTGCTGCCTTTCACCCTCTCTGTTTCTGCTGTTCATCAATGACATCCTCCATCAACTTCCAGCCGGGGTGCATGCTTCCTTGTTTGCTGATGGTCTGACCATTTGGGTTCAGGACACTTCTTTACCCAGGGCCAGACCATAATGCAGCAAAGCTTGGACTCTATCGTGCAATGGACGAAGAAGTGGAAGCTCCAAATTAACCCTCAGAAGTCCGAGTGCAGTGTCTTTACCACCTGTAACAAGGAAGCTAACTTCAGACCTCACTTGACGATTGACGGCCAACAAATCCCATTCACTCCCAGTCCAGTCTTCTTGGGAGTGACCTTTGACCGCCTACTAAACTTTGGCGCTCATGTGGCAAAGCTGAAATCGAAAGCCTCTCACCGGATGAAGGTTCTCAGCGCGGTCGCTAGCACCAAGTGGGGCTGTTCCAAAGAAGATCTTCGCCTGCTGTATCTATCTTTCATTTCATCCGATCGGACATTGACTACTGTGGTGGGGCTTGGATGCCGTGCGCTGCCAGAACTCATATTGAAACCCTGGAGAAAATTCAGAATGTGGCAGCCAGATCTATAACAGGATGTCTCAGGGCGGCCCCTATCGAAATCCTTCAGCTAGAAGCCAACCCTTCACCGATCTCTCTCGGATCCCAGCAATAGGCTGCTGAATCCTACGAGCGATCAATCAGGCTGCCCGACAGTAACCCTAGGAAGCTGATATGTTCCGCCCCCCAGACTGCTCTAGATCTCTGAAGTCCCAGACTTCCTGGAGAACGGCGGCGGCCGGTTCCTCAGAGAAGGCCGGTCTGGGGATATCCGAAGAGAACCATTGAAATCATCTGATCTGATCCATCCAAGGCACCGTTTCGCCCCGTGACTGCATACCCTACGCTGACGACCAGATGCCGGAGGTCGGATCCGCCGGAAACCAGGAAGCAGGTTGCCCTGGCAACTGTTTCCGCATTGCCCCCGGCGGATATTATCATCTGGACTGATGGTGCAGCCAAGGGCGGAGTCAGAAACGGTGGAAGCGGAACCCTGATAACCTTCACAGACGGTACGGAGCCGGTTAAAATCTGCAAGCCCGCGGGACAACTCTGCTCCAGCTTTTCGCGCTGAAATGTTGGCGGTCCACTCAGCACTCCAATGGCTTACCGACAACTCCACCTACTGCCCAGAGAACTGCAAAGTCCAATTCTGTACTGACTCGCAGTCCGTTGTCCGACTACTCCGGGCTGGGGTACGTGGCTCCTTCAGTGAACTATTGTCCAGCGTCTGGAACCTGCTTCACAGGGTGAGAAATTTCAATCTCACAGTCCAGTGGGTCCACAACCCTGCCAGGCAACGAAGAAGCAGATGAACTGGCTGGTACTGCAGCTACCCTACCACAGTTTGATGTCCCTGTCGACCTCTCCACAGCTAAGGCAGCAATCCGCAGGCACTTTACCTCATCCTGGCACCACCATCTCTCTCATCCTCGGGCCCTTGCTATCTACGGGAGGCTGGGGCCAGTCTCTCTCCAGTATGAAGCTTCCTTAGGGAGGCATGACAGAGTCCTCCTCAGCCAAGCTTCGCAGCGGTAAATCGTGGCTGCTGGCTTCTTACCGGCACACTGTTGACCCTACCAGGTTCCCATCCCCCAACTGTACCCACTGTGACTCAAGCCTCCCAGATACTGTTGATCACTTGTTACTGCACTGCCCGGCACTAACCAACCAACGTCTGGCGGAACTAGGCCCGACCCCAGACCTATCATGTCTCCGGACCGGACCCTGAGCCTGTTCTTCGCTTCTTGGGTAGCAGTGGCCTCCTTGGAGTCCACCGAGTATAGGATTGCCCATCCTGATCGACCACCGAAGACGACGACGACGACGACGA
>JASAND010013747.1:0-15403 GCA_030248195.1 Trissonchulus latispiculum
TCAATTGCGTCTGTCGGATGTTCGAAAATAGTGCTGGACAATTGATAATTTTATGCCAAAATTGCCGAAATTAAATTGCAGTTTCTAATTGCTTATATTACTATTTAAAAGCTATTTTTAAACGACTTGAGCAGTTTTCAGCTGATTTATTTCTAAACATTTTGTACAATTTTTTATAACATTTTCCAAAGTTATTGCAAAAATATTTGAATTCGCCTTGGTTTAGACCCCATTTTAGGAAGGAGGGGTGTCTGAGCTCGGCTTGGAGGGGAAAGTATTTTGTATACAGTCGAGGGCGGGTATATATATATATACATATATATATATATATATATATATATATATATATATATATATATATATATATATATATATCATAGGGGCTGGGCTTATTCTAGTGGGGGGGGGGGTGGGGCCCATGAGATGTGTTAGGGGGGGGTGAGGGGGGCCCCCCCCCACTAAAAATGACAAATTTTGGCGACCCCCCCCCAGATTTTTGCTACCCCCCCCCCCAAATTTTTGGCCAAAGGTAGTCAAAAATGGCATAAAATCGAAAATTTTGGGGGTCCTCCCCACCCTCCGTCGGGAACCCCCCCCCCCCAGATTTTTTGCCCAGCCACACCTATGGTGGGGCCCCCCATAACCACCCTTCCCCCCCCCAAAAAAGTAGGCGCCCCTTTTGGTTCGCCCAAACGCCGAGACTCGGCCAGTCTCAGTCTCGGTCTCGCTCACCCAAAAGTCTCGGTCTCGGACCGAGACCGGAAATTTTTTGAAAACATCAAAAATTTCAGCGAAATTTTTAAATCAGTGTAACGAAAATTAACTGAGGAGGTGCGGCAACCGTATGTTTATGTGTTAAAGCCCCTATCACTGGGTGTAAGCCTCAAAAACTGGAAGAGATTAAGTTTGAGCTTAAAATTGCTAGTCTCGGTCTCGGTCTCGCCCAAAAGCCGAGACTTGGCCAGTCTCGGTCTCGGTACCCTGGTCTCGGTCTCGGTCTCGGTGAAATCTCTATTTCGCCCAACCCTGGGGGGGGGGTAAACTTCGGAAATTTGGTGGTCAAGGTCAACCCCCAAAATGTGATGGGGAGTACCCGAGTACCCCCACCCCGAACCCCCTCCCAAACATTCGGACCTCAGAAAATTCAAAAAATGGGATAAAAACGCAAGATTTTCTGTATTTTAACGCTTTTTTTGTCAAAACAAGGCTTGTTTTTATCGTTTTAGGCATTTTTACACCGTTTTAAACCAATTTTTAGCCAAAATTTGAAAAAATTCTTGAAAAAATAACCATTGTTTAGCAAAATTTAGCTAACTTTTTGTCAAAAAAAAGTGCTGGGGGGGATCGGGGGGGGGGGGGCTAACCAAAAGTGGGGGGAGGGCATAGGTGTAACGGGGATTTGGCGAAAACTTGATTGCCAACATGTTTCTAAGTCTAAAATAAGGTCAATATTGAGCCAGAAAGCCGTTAAAAACGTGTATTTCTCGCAATAATAAACACTTTAAGCAAAAAAATTGGACTTTTTTGAAAAAGTTTGCAGAATTTACCCTAAAAATACCCAATTTTTGGCCAATTTTTCGCGCCTGCGGCGCGACTACCCCCCCCCCAGTTGGGGGGGGGGGGCGGGGCATAGGTGTACCTTGAGAAATCGTTGGGGGAGGGTGTAGCCGAAATTAGGGTGGGTGGGGTCAGCCGTTTTGAGGTGGGGTGGGGTCCGAAAAAATCGAATTTGGGGGGGGGGGGAATTTTTTGGTCAAAAATTTAGAAAAAATCCGCAAAATTTCCAACTAAAAATCAAAACTATTTCTTCATTTTTGCTCATTTATTCGAAAAAACTTGGATTTTTTGCAAAAATTTCGAATTTTTCCAAAAAATTTCGAATTTTTACTAATTTTTGTTTTTTGGCAAAATTTTCAAAATTGTGAGGGGGGGTCTGGCAAATTTGGGTGGGTGGGGTCTGGCATTTGGTCATTTGGGGGTGGGGTCTGCCTACGAAATTTCGGGGGTGGGGTCGGCACTTTTCCATTGGGGGGGAGGGGTTCCCCCCCCCCAGCATAGGTGAACCAGGCTACAGTTTGCCCCCTGTGAGACCCCCCCCCACGGAGAGGCCAGACCCCCCTCCCCCCCTACCCGACCTCAACTACTCCCCCCAAGCCGAGCTCAAACCCCCCTCCCCCCTAAAATTGGGTCCAAACCAGAAAAAAAATGCAAAATTTTTGCAAAATTTTTTTGCAATTTCTAAAAATTTTTGAGAAAAATTCGAAAAAATGGCTATAAATAACATATAAAGAGCTAAAGATGGTTGTTTATAGCAATTAAAAGGTAATATACGCAATTATAAACCACAATCTGGGCTAATTTAGGCATGTTTTACCACAAATTTGTCAATTTTCAAGCCCTATTTTCGCATATGAAAACTATCGACAGAAGCTTTTGAGTATGTTCATAGGTGTACCAGGCTACAGTTTGCCCCCTGGAGACCCCCCCCACTGGGCAGAGCCCCCCTCCCCCTAACCGACCTCAACTACTCCCCCCCCAATCCGAGCTCAAACCCCCCTCCCCCCCTAAAATTGGGTCCAAACCAGGTAAAAAATGCAAAATTTTTATAAAAATTTTTTGCAATTTCTAAAAATTTTTGAAAAAAATTTGAAAAAATGGCTATAAATCACATATAAAGAGCTAAAGATGGTTATTTATAGCAATTAAAAGGTAATATACGCAATTATAAACCACAATCTGGGCTAATTTAGGCATATTTTGCACAAATTTGTCAATTTTCAAGCCCTATTTTCGCATACTAAAACTAATGACAGAAGCGATTGAGTATGTTTAATGTACTGTACATCGAAAAAGGAGCATTTTTAGCCAAAAAAACTTGGGTACAGTTTAGGGGGGGTCCCCCTCCCCCAAATTTCGGATTTGGGTGGGGTCCCCCGAGCCAAATTTGGACCTTCTACTCCCCCCCCAACCCAAACAGGTGGTACACCTATGAGTATGTTTTATGTACTGTACATCGAAAAAGCAGCATTTTTAGCCAAAAAAACTTGGGTACAGTTTAGGGGGGGTCCCCCTCCCCCAAATTTCGGATTTGGGTGGGGTCCCCCGAGCCAAATTTGGACCTTCTCCTCCCCCCCCCCAACCCAAACAGGTGGTACACCTATGCCCCCCAGGTACACCTATGGGCCGGGGGCCCCCAAAAATTTGGGGGGGGGTTGTAACAATGGCTGGGGGGGGGGGTAGTAACCCCCCCCCCCCCCCCCCCAATTACACCTATCACACGAAGCTTCATTGCTAGAAAACAATTAGAAAAATATTAAATGTTTTCTAATTTTTTTCTAATTATTTTCTACAGTTGACAAATTTTTTCTAGTTGTTTTCTAATTTCTTTTCAAATTTTTTTTCTAAATTAGAAAACAATTAGAAAATAAAATCTTAATTGTTTTCTAATTGTTTTGTTTTCTTTATTTTTTCCAATTGTTTTCCAAACTAGAAAACAATTTGAAAACTATTCAAATTTTTTTCTAATTATTTTCTGATTGTTTTGAAATTAAAAATTTAGAAAAGAAATCCAATTTTTTTCTAATTATTTTCTACTATATATTGTGAAATGTCATCAAAAAGATTCATATGATTGCATTTTCCTTGTCTAGTATATAATATATATTTGTCTAACATTTATTAAGGCACTAGTCAAAGATTAATTTTGAGAATTTTTGTTTTGCATACGTATCCACATTTTCGGATTTTTGCTGGAGCTTTTTTATTATATATGAGATTATGGAGGTTTACGGTTCAGCTCGGATCGAAACTTCGAGTGCAAATTCGGAATCAGCACCCCTGAATTACCCTAAGGGCGACTTTTCGCGAAAATTGGTGACAAAAATTTTTTTGATCGATCGATTCTACTGATCGATCGATTCATCGGATCGATCACTCGAATCGATTTTTGAAATCAGCGACCTCGACTTAATCTAGGGGCAACTTCTCAACCAAATCGGAGACAAAAAATTTTTTTCGAATCATAAGGGGGGACCAAGGCAAACTTTTTGTCCCCCCATCTACATAAGTGCCTTCGGACCTTCCCAATCCCCCTCCCAGAACTTTTAAGTGCCCGGAAAAATGGGGTTTTGAGGGTAAATTTTGAAAAATTTTTCCGGCTTTGCCGGATTTTTAGACATTTTTAAGCATTTTTTAGCTATTTTAAGCTTAAATTTAGGTTAAAAATAGTTAATATTTCAGCTCAGTAGCAAATTTTTTAAGCATTTTCGAAAAAAGTTTCTTTCCCCCCCCCAGAACGGGGGGGGGACCGCCCCCCAGAAATTTTTGCCTAGGAAAAAGCCAGACATATAGTGCAAAATTACAGGAAAAGTTCATAAAACAGTTGTATTTCCTGGTAGAAATCGTCAAAATAACATTTGGTATATTTTTCCATTTTTTTCCACCCCTTCTGAAAAATGAAAAAAAGGAAAAAACTTTTTTCCGCGCCCTTCCCTATCCCAGGGGGCAAACTGCAGCCTGGTAAACCTTTTCTGAGAACTTTATATACACGTACTATCGTATATATACTTGGTGTGCTTATATAGAACTTTCTTTTAATCCTAATTTGCACTTCTCAGGTTGTACCGTTAGTCGGTATATATATATAATGCAAAAAGTAGCGTTGGAAAATCGAAAAGGGAGAAAAACCCACCCGGCCCTTACAGGTCTTAAAAATTGTCGCAGCGCAATTCTGTGTAAAATTCAGCTCTTTATTTAGAATAAACCAAAAAGCCAATCTAAGTAGCTTTGTTTGAAATCTCTCATGTGCCGTTGAGAATGCAGCGTCAACTGGACAGTTTACGTAAAGTTTAACACATATATACAGGGCTTTTTTTAGGCGAAAAATGTGGGGGTGGGGAGAGTGGGGGGGGACCGGAACCCAAAAGTGGGGGGGCATCTAAAGTGGTCTAAAAACGCTAAAAATGTAGTAAAAAAATAGGCTCATTATATACGTACGTACTGCTATGAACTATGCTGAAAAGTGCTCAAAAATTGAGTTTGTGTACTAAAATAGACGATTTCTGAGCAAAAAATTTTTGAAAATTTTGACCAAAAATCCTTAAAATTTTATAATTTTCTGGGCACCTTATAGTGAGTCTGCCTTATGTTTAGGCCAAAATTTATAGGGATGGGGCTCACCAAAAGTAGGGGGGCATATTTTTGGAAAAAATTTGCAAATTGTTACGTTTTTTGTGTAAAAATTGCCAAAAATCGCTAAAAAATAACTAATTTTAGGTGTTTTTTACGCTAGGAAAAATTTTTGAAAATTTAGGGTAAAAATGGTGAAATCGGGCAATTTTTTGGGTTATGGGGGGAGGTCAAAATTTATGGGGGGGGACCTCGAATGGGGGGGGGGGGGAAGTTGCCGAGTGGGGGGCCCCACGCCCCCAGTAAAAATAAGCCAGTGAGTGGGGGGAAGCCCAAAACGTGGGGGTGGGGTCGAGTGGGGGGAACCCAAAAAAGTGGAGGTAGGGCGCCCCCCACCCCCACCCCCAGTAAAAAAAAAACCCAGACATAAACTTAGGGTAACTTTTGAAAAATGCTAAAATCAATGTTATCATAGGGGTCGCGGCAGCGACCCCTATAATATGTGTGAAAAGTGGCTGGAGACAGTGTAAAATAAGCTGCGCAGAAGCTGCGCAAAATCCTGCGCAGATCCTGCGCAGATTTCACGCGCAAATTGTAGAGCACATCGAGTTTAGTATGTCTGTGAAGTTTCAGCCCCGTATCACTTACCGTTAAAAAGTTGCGCCCCGGACCGGTTATGGCGGCGATGTTTTTTTTTTCCGGTTTCTCCTATTTTATGGTTGTATTGTACATAATGTTCGCCGCTTTCACGTGATCTGCAGCGGTGGGCCAACCTAAAGGGCTATGGGGTCTAGTAGTACCCTCTAAAGAATTTAAGAATCACAACTTTTTTTGCGCCGCAGCTGCGCCACAGCGCCGCAGTGGCGCCGCAAAGTCGGCTCATAGCGAAAAGTGACCATTTTTGTGGTCGTCGCTCAGGTCGAACGTTACGAGCTGGAGCCGATTTCTTTTTATATTCAGAAATTACATATATTGAACTAACTAACGGTCCAGGTTGCGTTTCTCTATCACTTCCCTAGCAACCACAGTGGCCCGTCAAAGATGGCGAAAATTCGAAAAATGAAAAATCGAAATTTCTCGCTATCTATTTAACTTTGAACGCTCAAATCTTCCATACAATGGTTTTCTGGCACGGAGAATCGTTTCCCGCAGTCAGTTTTACCGTCAGACCCACCCATCTTGCTGGGCTGGTTCCACTTTGCCGTCGGGAGGGTCAAGTCGGAAACCGCTTCCTGGAGGTCCATAGTAGGCTTTACCTGGCCTCTCAAAACTTTGTCTATAGGGGTTTTCTGGTGCGCCCAGCTCATTCCCGGTGTCCGTTTTGCCGTAGGACTCATCCATCTTGCTGTGCTGGTTCCACTTTGCCGTCTGGAGGGTCATGTCGGAAACCGCTTCCTGGAGGTCCATAGTAGGCTCTACCTGGCCTCTCAAAACTTTGTCTATAGGGGTTTTCTGGTGTGCCCAGCTCATTCCCGGTATCCGTTTTGCCGTCCGACGTACCTATTTTGCTGGGCTGGTTCCACTTTGCCGTTTGAAGGTTCAGTCGGGTGGGGGGTCAAGTGGTCGAAAATAAAATTTTTCAAAAGTGGTTAAATTTGGTACCAAATGAAAGCCCTAAGCGAGCTGAGCAACTTTTGTCATAGAACTGCATGCTCAAAGTGGCTGTAGAGTGCTGTGGTGGGGTGGGGTGGGGACTTAGGCGATTTTCGGTCAAAAATGAAAGTTTTCAAAAGTGGTCAAAATTGGTACCAAATGAAAGCCCTAAGCCAGCTGAGCAACTTTTGTCATAGAACTGCATGCTCAAAGTGGCTGTAGAGTGCTGTGGTGGGGTGGGGTGGGGACTTAGGCGATTTTCGGTCAAAAATGAAAGTTTTCAAAAGTGGTCAAAATTGGTACCAAATGAAAGCCCTAAGTGAGCTGAGCAACTTTTGTCATAGAAGTTCGTCTTTATTTTCTCAATTTTAAGGATAGACACAGACCATCACACACATATTATCCTCCTTTGTGCGGAGCATTTTTGTTACTTGTATATATAATTTGATAAAACTTATATATTAGCTATCGTGTAGAGAATTGTTTTTTCACGTAGAATTGGCCGTTAAAATCTACACTTAAGCCTGTACTGCGTCCTCCAGCAGCTAAATGACTTTTAGGGTTTTAGCTTCTAGCAAGCCAGGTAAGCAAAATTCACCAAATCTGACCGCATAGGATCACGCAGCGTGCTCTATAGGACTGGCATTTTTTTAGTGGGGAGTGGTGCCCCCCACTTTTCGGTTCCCCCTCCACTTTTCGGAGTCTCCCCCACCTTCCCCCCCCCCACTTTGTGGCAAACCCTCCCCCACGTTTTAGGGGGACGCCCAAAAGTCCCAAAAAATTAAGTTTTTGAGTTCAAATTTTTAAAAATTTTCTGAATTTTTAGCTACGTAATTTATGCGCTTATAAGTTCATTTTAAGCTTAAAAACAGCGACTTTTGCGTATATATATATACATTTACCTTAAACATGCTATATAATTTTCCGCTTAAACTTTAGGTATCTTGATATATTCTCGGCTTGCCCCCACTTTTCGTAAGCACCTCGTCGCTTCCCCAGGGTTTTCTTGGTCGCGGACAAGTGTGCATTTTTTGTGCATTTTTAAAAAATAGTGTGCATTTTGGAAAAAATGTGTGCATTTTTAAAAATTGCTTATTTTGAACTATAACGTACATGTTTGTCCGTAAATTTGTATTCTACCTATTTTTTGCTTTAACTGGAATCCCACACTTTATATAGTTAATGTTCTAATCATGATTTTAGATCTTAACTGGTTAGCACACGTGTATACTGACATTTACGCAAATGCATAACTAACAAATTAACGTATATAGGTGTCGGGTTTTGACATCTGCAATGCAGTGAACCTATTAACTATATATACATATTATATACAAGCTAAAAATTGTGAAGAACATAAAAGCAAGATAGGGTTGTCAATTTACTGCCAAATTATATATACGTACTTATATATATATAATTATGTATATATATAATTCAAGAATTTCAAAGTTCAAAGAAATTGCGGATTGATGTAGTTCAGCCCCGCTAATATCTATATAAAGAAGAAATTTGATTGAACCTCGATGCCGAGGGGTCTGGGGGACGGAGTCCCCCAGAAGCTGAGAATTTTTTGGAATGTCGGACACGAAAGAACTTTTTATGAACAATTTCTTACCGTTTTAACTGATTAATAAACGGAAATGAGAGCTAGCATTGTATGCGACGAACCGTTGTAGAGGAACAAAATGTAAAGAAATAGTTTAAGAGAAATTGGCTTCCGCCGTTTATTTTTGACGATGAAGGAACGTACAGTACGTATAAATACTTACTTACTTAAATACATAATATGTATAAATACTTACAACCTATAGCAAAACTATTTAATAATTAATTAGGGTTAGAAAAAAAAAACAAAAAAAAAAAAGAAACTAGAGTTTTTTTAAATTGAGGGGTGGTGGGTGGGGGAATATGTTGGTGTAAAATTGGGGGGGTGGGGGGGGTGAAACCCTTTAGGGGGGGAAAGGACATATATACTAGGGGGGAAAATGCCCTCGACGGGCAACCAACTTGGTAGAATAGGGAAAGACTTGAATGTTAAATACACGGTGCATGGTTACAACTGAGTTTCTGCTGAAGCGGAAAAATGCCGTTTCTCAGCGACTAAAATGACAGAAACCAGCTTTGTGCGCCGAATAGGGAATCTACTCGGCGACTAAAATGAAAGAAACCAGCTTTGTGCGCCGAATAGGGAATCTACTCGGCGACTAAAATGAAAGAAACCAGCTTTGTCGCCGAATAGGGAATTCCCTCCTTCCGCCCTATTCGCGCGAACTTATCGTCTTTCGGGAGGAAATATATAGGTAATTATTCTGTTAGGAACTGCAAACGTAAGCATTGCTCTCAATATGACATTTCCCGTACCGGTTGCGTGGTGACTAGGGGTGGCGCTAGATTAATTTCTTTTTGAGCTACCTGATCCGTAAAAATTTTATGCATACAACCGGTAGCAGGACCAACAGAAAGCAACAATAAGAATATATGCAGTTTAAACAATTTGTGGTCGACAGTCCTTGTGCTAAAACATATACAATCAATCGCATTTCATTTTATATATATATATATATATATATATATATATATATGTTTGATTGTATCAATTCTCGGCAAGATCAGCACAGAGCACACCTATCACAGGGGTCGCGGCAGCGACCCCTATAATATGTGTTATATATGCTCTCAATGTTTCTGATAGCACATCGAAGACATCGTATTTATGTCTGTGAAAACCTTGACTTACGTAAGTGCTTGATAAAACTGTTGTTTTGCATTCTGAAGTAATTTTGCCATTCTGAAGCTCTCTCATTATTCAGCAAAGCAACACATAACAGGCTTCAAAGTTCGCGCGAATAGGGCGGAAGGAGGGAATTCCCTATTCGGCGACAAAGCTGGTTTCTTTCATTTTAGTCGCCGAGTAGATTCCCTATTCGGCGCACAAAGCTGGTTTCTTTCATTTTAGTCGCCGAGTAGATTCCCTATTCGGCGCACAAAGCTGGTTTCTGTCATTTTAGTCGCTGAGAAACGGCATTTTTCCGCTTCAGCAGAAACTCAGTTGTAACCATGCACCGTGTATTTAACATTCAAGTCTTTCCCTATTCTACCAAGTTGGTTGCCCGTCGAGGGCATTTTCCCCCCTAGTTTCGCTTATTTTTCCGCTGCAGAGAAAATCATGTCAGAGAAGTTGCATATATACACAATGTAAGCAAAGCTAGCTACCGCAAACAGGCTGGATGAAAACGTTCTAGTTCAACTGAATGTATTTGCTGAAGCGGAAAAATGCCTGTTAATAGCCTTTTCAGAACTTTATACACGGTGCGTCATCTTAGGCTGGAAGGCCACTGTTCATGGCCTCTACAGAACATTATACACGGAGCGTTATCTTAGGCTGGAAGGCCACTGTTCATGGCCTTTTCAGAACTTTTTACACGGTGCGTTATCTTAGGCAGGAAGGCCACTGTTCATGGCCTTTTCAGAACTTAATACACGGTGCGTTATCTTAGGCAGGAAGGCCACTGTTCATGGCCTTTTCAGAACTTTTTACACGGTGCGTTATCTTAGGCAGGAAGGCCACTGTTCATGGCCTTTTCATAACTTTTTACACGGTGCGTTATCTTAGGCAGGAAGGCTATTTTAAAAGCCACCCAGCACCGTAACCTTGGATATGCAGTTATATACGTACATGACAAAAGTTGCTCTGCTCATTTAGGGCTTTCATTTAAAACCAAATTTGACAACTTTTGGAAATTTTGATTTTTGACCAATTAGGACCCCTTGCCAGGCCGCCACAGGTCGCTAGGGACCAGTTTGGAGGGGTCCTCCAATGAGATAAAATGTTCGCCTCACCAAGGGCTTTCATTTGATACCAAACTTGAAAACCTTTCAAAAAATTGATTTTGGACCAGTCCAGACCCTGGTCAGGGCGCCACAGGCCGCTGGGACCAGTTTGGAGGGGTCCTCCAATGAGATAAAATGTTCGCCTCACCAAGGGCTTTCATTTGATACCAAACTTGAAAACCTTTCAAAAAATTGATTTTGGACCGGTCCGGACCCTGGTCAGGGCGCCACAGGCCGCTGGGACCAGTTTGGAGGGGTCCTCCAATGAGATAAAATGTTCGCCTCACCAAGGGCTTTCATTTGATACCAAACTTGAAAACTTTTCAAAAAATCGATTTTGGACCGGTCCGGACCCTGGTCAGGGCGCCACAGGCCGCTGGGTCCACTTTGGAGGGGTCCTCCGATGACAAAAAATGTTCGCCTCACCAAGGGCTTTCATCTGATACCAAACTTGGCCACTTTTGGAAAAATCGATTTTTGGCCATTTTGGACCGGTCCGGACCCTGGTCAGGGTGCCACAGGCCGCTGGATCCACTTTGGAGGGGTCCTACAATGACAAAAAATGTTCGCCTCACCATGGGCTTTCATTTGATACCAAACTTAGCCACTTTTGGAAAAATCGATTTTTGGGCATTTTGGACCGGTCCGGACCCTGGTCAGGGCGCCACAGGCCGCTGGGGTCACTTTGGAGGGGTCCTCCAATGACAAAAAATGTTCGCCTCACCAAGGGCTTTCATTTGATATCAAACTTGACCACTTTTGGAAAAATCGATTTTTGGCCATTTTGGACCGGTCCGGACCCTGGCCAGGGCGCCACAGGCCGCTGGGGCCACTTTGGAGGGGTCCTCCAATGACAAAAAATGTTCGCCTCACCACGGGCTTTCATTTGATACCAGACATGGCCACTTTTGGAAAAATCGATTTTTGGCCATTTTGGCCACGGTCCACGGTCCGGACCCCTGGCCAGGGCGCCACAGGGGTCCGGGCGAAACCTACTATAGCCTATGCTGTAGTGCCCCCGCACCCCACCCCAAACCCCAAGTAAGAGAGACCTGCTCACTGTAGATATTTCTGTAGAAGAGGTTAAAGTTGGAGTTGCGACACGGTAGGGCCCACCACCATCAGGGTGCCCCCCAGCCACATGGATAGGTCCTAGAGCGAAACTAATGGGCCCTTTAGATTCACCATATAGGGGTTCCTATTCGAATACGAAACCTCAGCCCAGCAGCTCTTATGTATAGGGCTGCCTACTCCGTAGGCCCAGACCCCCCTTTTACACACTAACTTTTGACCCCTGGCCAGGGCGCCACAGGGCACCGACCGACATCCTATATAGCCTATGTTCATATTCACGTTAGTACCTTCCTACATGCACAACATGAGAGCCCGGCTTCGCTCGCTCCGTTCTATTTCGAAGCTAATAGATTTTCGGACTTAGTTTTTTTTCGGGGGTCATTTTGGGGGTCCCCACCGGGGGGGTGGGGCCATCTGGGGGGGTCCGGGAACCGCGGAAAGTAATTTCCCCGGAATTGAGGAACTTTTTGTACAAAAAAAACCTAAAATAGTACGGCTCTGAAGGGTCTTCCGACCTGCACCCCTGGGGGGAAAAAAAATGGAGAGAAACGCGACCTGCGCGGGGGGCCAATTTTCATATCTCAAGATCTACCCGGCCGATCCGGCTGAAATTTTCACAGCATGTACCCCTGCCCACAGGCTCTTCACACACCCAGTTTGAGCCCGATCGGTCCACTCCTCCGCTGGCCACAGACCAAACAATGTCCAGATTATACACATTGCGTCAAATTTTCCCTATTCTAGGGGGAGCGCTAACGCGCTCCCCCTAATATTGTCTTTACTGTAAGCTTTTCCAGGTTTTATACAATATGAATAACTGGGGTTATGAAGTTGGCAATGCAAGTAGTGATGATAAATATGTAGTTCTTTTCGTCAACTTATAGCGCCTGCCATCGTAGATTGTGAAATTTCAATGCATTAGCAATATTGCATAAATTTACATAGAATGCTGCCAAGGGAAACCATCTGAAAACTTAACCTCTCAACTTTAAACGCTAATAACTTGCTAACGACGTAACGTGTTGCGTTAAGATTAGTATATTCTGAATCAGAAAACTCTCCTCTATTTTAAACACTTTTCGCGCGGCGATGGGGCTGCCACGCGCGGCCATTCGCGCACGCCTTTGGTGTGGTTCTCGTTGGCACATTTGACGAACTCCTTTCGTCAAAACAGTTTTAAACTGCGCAAACTGCAATCTGAATGTTACATATTAGCAAAGACTAGGCAAACTAAATTGGTTTCATTGATCTCAACAGTCTTAGAACGTTGAATTGGTTTCAATCAGGCATCACAACTGGAACTGTCTCTGTACACTTTCGAAAAAGGTTTAACGTGGTAGTACCACTACCGGGTGGACTTTAAACAGATACTGTGAACCTTTTGAAATTTAGGACATTTGCTCTTCAACATGTTTTCTATGAAATGGGTCGTGTCTGGCTCCTGTAGTGCTTGGCTTGCTGTCTACACAGAAGGGAACGCCATTAAAACTTTTAATTTTAATAGCACATTCATTTCTAAACGAATTATTTTGAAACTTTGAAGATATATTAGATATTCAAATACCCTCAGGCAGTTTTTTTAGTTTTCTGTTTCATTCAGTTTCTCGAGTAAACAAACAATTTGAACACTTTAAAAATTCGGTCTGAACAGGCAACTGAAAATTTTGAAAAACTGAAAAAACGGCCTAAGGGTATCAGCACACTGAAGACACATACCAAGTTTTAACATCGAAGGACGTGGCTGGCTGTCAAAAGTTTTTCTAAAAAAAGTTATATAGTGCATATTGCAAACGTTCCATATAATGGTTCCCGTTTAAGCTAAAACCAGGTTTATGGAGGCAATTTGAAAATTTCAAGCAATAGTTACACAGCAGTTGAGTTCGTGTGGCTGGCGAAATAAGTGGGGAGGGGGGTTCAAAAAATTAATAAGGAGGGGGGTCTGAAAAAAGGAGGAGCAGGTGTCGCCAAAAGTCCATTTTGGGGAGGGGTAAGCAAAATTTTGGAGGTGGGTCCGCGAAAAATTGGTTTTTCCTTCAGAAACTGAAAGTTTTTCAAATTACAGCCATTTTTCGCTGATTTTTGGTTTACGTTTTTGAAAAATTTGGAATTTTCGGCTAATATTTTTCAATAATTTAATTAGGGGTCTGGTGGGGTCTCCCTCTACCCACCTATGTTTTGAGACACCTCACGCCTCCCCTATTTTTCTGTTTCTGATGACAAAAATCATCAAAATCATGAAAAATAATTTTAACATTAGAAGTGGTTTTATGCTCAAGAACTTCATTGCTGACTTGTTTCAAAGTCCAAACTTGGTCAATATTCATTATTAAAGTATATAAAAACAATTGGAAACGTGTATTTCTCCCTATAATAAGCGTTTACACTAAAACATGGTGAATGTTTAAAAGTTTTGTAAACTGTGCTCCCAAAAACAATGAAAATTTGGCAAATCGCAAGCGACCCTTTTGGAAGAAGAAGGGCGGTGCCCTTATTAATTTTCTGGGGTGGTCTGGAAAAATGGCTTGGGGGATTACTTATAGTATTCCAGGAAATTTTGGCTGGCTGGGGAGCAAATTTTGGAAATTTCGTGGTCAACCCCTGAAATGTGATGGGGGTGCCCCCCAAACCCCCGCCCCAAGATTCGCACCTCAGAAAATTCAAATATGGTGTAAACGCAAAGTTTTCCCTATTTTAACGCTTTTTTCGTCTAGACAGGGCTTGCTTTCAAACTTGTAGGCGTTTTAACATGGTTTGAAACGAATTTAAGCCAAAATTTGAGAAAACTTTTTCAAAAAATGGCAATTTTGGCAAAATTTAGCTAACTTTTTGGCTCCAAAAAGGTTGGGAGCATAGGTGTAACGGGGATTTGGGGTGGGGGCCCCCTCCCATCTGAATTTTAGACCTCCTTCAAACACTCTCCCACGGCCCCCCAAACCTTCCCCCAAAAATTTCTATTTTTATGCCAAAATTGCTAATGCCAAAAAACATCCAACCATGCAGTAATTTTAACATTAGACAGGGGTTTTAAACAAGTGTTTCCAAGTCCAAAATAAGGTCAATATTGAGTCATACAGTCCATAAAATCGTTAACACGTGTATTTTTTCGCAATAATATATAAACACGTTAAACCAAAAATTTGGGGGGAGGGTAATTCAAAAATTTTGGGGCTGGGTATTTTTTAGGGTTTTTTACCGGGGGGAAGGGGGGTAAAGGTGCTCGAAAATTTTGGTGGGGCTATCCCATTGGTGAAACTATGGGGTTACCCTCCTAATTACCCTTTGGTGTGCAGCTGTTCCCCACTGATCACCGCATTCACACAAATTTCGGACCTCAGGAATTTCCCAACAATGATAAATAAATTCAAATTGTTTTGCAACCTTTTCTAACATTTTGTCGTTGCAAGAATCTTTCCACTGGTTAAAAAGGTTTTAAAGATAGGTATTTCAGGCATAGGTGTGTTAGGGGGGGGGGACCCCCTCCCCCTAAATGGAGGGGTCGCCGACCCCCCCCCTAAACAATTTTTCCTACCCCTCCCCCCAAATCGATTTTTTTCAGACCCCTCCCCCCTAAAAATTTTCTAACCCCTACCTAAATTTTTGAAAACTTTCAGCCAAAAAATCGAAATTTTTCCAAAAAATTCCAAAAATTAGCGAAAAATTGCTAGAATTCGCTTAATTAAGCTAAAAATCGTTAAAAATAGCTGTAAATTGAGAAAATTTTTCACTTTTTTAACGAAAAACCATTTTTCACAACCCCCCTCTAGCAATACGTAAC
>JASAND010013749.1:0-57153 GCA_030248195.1 Trissonchulus latispiculum
TATATTTACATGCGTCCCACTCCCACTCTGCTGTATGTTAGACTTTTTACCAAGACATGGGGCAGATACACCAACTTTATGCATGAATTTGCCTTTGTTAATATTGCTTATTTATTTATTTATTTGTTTATTTACAATATTTATTTCTAGGCTGGTTCCCCATCATGTTTGAGATGTCCTGTATTGTGGTTCGCTGTAAGCTGGACGTGCGCACCCGCGCCCTCTCGGAAATGTTCGTTCTGATGAAAACCTACGGCGATGACTTCAAACCGGCCTGGTGGAAGGAACTGTTCACGGTTTCATTTCGTATTTTTGACGTAATGAAGCTGCCCGAACAGCAGACCGAAAAGGCGGAATGGCTAATGACCACCTGTAATCATGCCCTTCTATCGATTGTAGACGTATTTTCCCACTACTATGGCCGACTGCATACGGTTGTACTGCAAGATCTCTACGACCGTATCTCGTGGTGCGTCGAGCAGGACAATGAACAATTGGCTCGCAGTGGTGTAGAGTGCCTCGGAACGCTGATTACTTCCAATGGCTCGAAATTTACCGCGGAAATTTGGACCTCTACCGTACGACTGCTACTGGACATTTTCTATTCTACCATTCCCAATGAGTTGCTTTCCTGGCGACCCTCTAGTTCCAGTTTGCCGTCAGCTGCCGGCAGTAGTAGAGAATCACCGGTTCTGGAGCACTCCCCGTCCCCACCAAAATCGGGGGGCACCACTGGGTCCCCCCGAAAATCTTCGGGGGGCTCGGGGTCTCAGGGTAGTGGTACTGCTGCAGAGCAGCAGCCCCCTTCCCCACCCAGCACCGTTGGAACAAATATTACTCTTTCTGGTCCTGGGGCTGGGGGTGTTCACCCCAGTCAGGAGTCTGAGGCCAATGCCAGGATCTTTAAGTCTCTTCAGATCAAGTGTGTCATACAGTTGGAACTGATTCAGGTCATCGATTTGATGCTGTTCTCGGCCGGCACCTCACGGCGGGATGATGAGCGGAATTTGACGGAAGCCAGAGGTACATAATTTATCATTTATTGAGTGTGAATTTTTAATAGGAGTTTTTCAAAATTGATTTGACATTTTTCAATGAAAGAAAGACATTGTTTACTTACGAAACTGGCTTATCCCTACTAAGGGGGGGGGGTGGTTGGCCGCCCCCCATTCGGCGACCTCCCCCCGTTCGAGAAGCCCCCCCCCTCATTCCGACCTCCCCCCAACCATATCCCCCAAAATTGCGAAATTTAACCATTTTTACCCTAAATTTTTAAAAAGTTTTCCGGCTTCGCCGGATTTTTGCCTAAATTTTCGCTATTTCAGCTTAGAAACACCTAAACTTAGGCTTTTTTAGCGATTTTTAGCAGTTTATACACAAAAGATCCACAAAAATTCGAAAAAATTTCTAAAAATATGCCCCCCATAAAAATTGCCAAGGAATAAGCCAGCGAAAGTGCATTGACTACGGATTCTTTTTTGGAAACAGACCTACGTAATACAGTACGTGTCAAAAACGTTGCCGTGTCACTGACGACAAATTTTAAGGCAGTCACTGACATTTAGATTGCACTTTATGTTTACATGAAGACAAGTTAACATACAGATTGTTGTTAGCATAATATGTTTAGAAATTTTTTCAATGGCTGATTTTATAAATTAATATTTTAATTGCAGTTTGGTAATGCATTGGTACTTATTGCACTGTGTTGAAACTCTCAATAAATCATTATCAATTTAACAATATTAATTCAGTTCAGCCAGTGACAAATTATTTTATGAGGTAACAGTGCAACTTCAATTTATTAATTTGGTGAAAATTTTCTTTGATAAGCTTTTGGCCTTTCGTACCGACTAAATTCTGTTTCTGGTGAAAATTGTGATACTAATTGTTTCTTTGCTTTAGGCATTCAGCAAATCTGTTTTTCTGCATTTCAGACTTTGCCATCAGCCTCAGTCAAGAACGCAACATCACCGGCTCCACTCCACCAGCCAACAGCACCGCCACAGCACCCGTTGGTGCTGGCACAGCACCGGGTGAGCTGGCGTCTGCTCAGCGTCTCGCGAGCAGCACGATGCGATCTCAGCCTCTGCGTGCCGGCAGTCTTGATTCCACCGCCGGTGGAATCGCTGATTTCCCCACCGATCACGGCCTGTACCGCTATCTGACCTCTGCCCAGCTATTTGCCCTGGTCGACTGCCTGATGGAATCCCACCGGTTTGCCAAACAGTTCAATGGGGATCAGCTGCAGCGAAACCTTCTGTGGAGGGCGGCCTTTTGTGGGAAGGATAAACCGATCCTGCTCAGTCAAGAACGACTGAGTATTGCCTGTGCCCTCCGCATTCTGTTTCGAATGTACACCCAGCCCGATGTGCACGATAACTACTCACCCCAGGTTCAGAATCGGTTGATTAATGTCTGCAAGGAAGCCCTGACCTACTATACCAGTCTGAAATCGGATCAACATCGTGAGTCCTGGTGCCCGGTGGTTCTGCTGATTCTAAACCGGACCATTCAACTGCGCGACGAGCAGTTTCATGTTCAGGCTCTGGCCTACCACAAAATTCTGGCTCGCCTGATTACCCTCAACGTGAGCCCGGAAATCCGGTCCCTGCTGGGACGGTTTGTGGAAAAGTTGCCGCTGCGCGGGGCCAGCGCTGGAGATGAACTCTGATTGGCTAGTGATGATTTTCTGCGGTATATATTTGGGTTGAGTATTACCTAATTTGCATATTTTTGTAGCAGTGGCTTGGTTTATTTTGAATGTCGTTTGGTTGGGGGGTTGCTAAGATGTGGTAGGATGGATGGGGGAGTAGGCGTGGGGAATTTCAGATTCATTTCACAGTGCAAAAAATTAATGGTTAATATGGATTGGTTCTAACATGCTGATGATGGGAATTTTAAGGTTAGCTTACTATCAGTTTGCTGTCAGTTTTTTTTCTAGTATCCGGAGTCTGTTGTTAAGGTTCGGGCGATGGTTATTCCATATAGTATATGCACGATGCCTATATATTTACACGTAGTTTTATTTATGAACAACACACACACGCACACACGTTACTTTTACTTAGCTATGGCTCCTAGTTGGCACTCATGTACTTGTTGTTGGCTTTTCGTCTGTGGCAACCTGTGATATGTGACATTTTCTTTTTCTTTTTTTTCCGCCAAGATTGTCCAGAAAACATTCGTAGGATTGACGTTTTGGTTATTTTGTTTCAACATACTTGAAAGGATGTATAATATACAGGAACACCGGTATGGCTTGCTGTGACTGTGCCTCCGTAGCTCAGTTGGCAGAGCGTTGTCGTGGGTTCGAGTCCCACCGTAGGTTTCGGTGGTACATGACTTTCTTCTTTCGCACCATATTCAAAAATGCGGTCCTGTGGTGGTAAAGAGTTATCGAGGTGGTTTGGTTTCGTATTAGAAAGGTTGGAAGTTAACGTTTAAATTTCCTGATTTTTGATTAATGTGTAGTTGTTAGGTTTTCCAGTCAGTGAAAATGTCTGCTAAAACGATTTCGCTTATCCTATTGTCTTTTATGTCTGTCTGTATTATTATTGTTGTTTATCTATCTGAGTCGTACTTCGCTAGTTTATTTATTATTCTCAAATCTGTTACGCAGTTTGTATGCAATGTTTATTTTGCCTAATTTAAGCTGCTCAGATAAAATTTCAAAAATACTGCATTTGGGAATTCATGAGGCTTTATAAATATATAAATTTTTAATGTAGATTACTATTTTTGAAGTTAAGTCTTGTTTAGCTGGGTAGCTGTTATCCATGTTATGTGTTAGTTGTGGAGGCATACGTTATGGGCAACTTTGATTTTCTAGTTTTTGACCTGTACTTACACCTTTTGTTAAAAGAGCTGAATTTGTAAAGTTTATATTAAAAGGCTAGTTGTACAACTTTCTCTATTTTTGTGAAATTCTAGCATTCTATCTGGTCTATTGTAAAACCGTTCTGCAAATTATATTAACTTATGGTTAGATTCACATAGAGTTATTACTTCAGTCCTTCCTGTGTTGATTTCATGGATTGCTTTTTGTTACGGCTTTTGTTGATATTTGTTGGTTCGTGCGTTTGAGTTAATTTGTTAATGCTGTACACACTTATATAGGTATATTATTTATTTATTTATCTATTATTACATGTTGTGATAATAAACTAGGCTGGTAGTTCAGTATTTTGATAAGGATTTAGGAGATTTAGAAAAGTAGGTTCCGCTTGCTAGTTCTGTACACGAAACTGCTGGTTTGCCTATTTAGGAAGAACGATTTAAGTTTCCTAGTCTATGTTAAAGGGTATGTACCATTATGAGGAATTCGAGTTCTTTGATTTCTCTATCGTCTGGATCTTGCAAGTTCCCCCTCTCCCAGTACTCATTTTCTAAAACAGCAATCAAGCCAACATTTGGTACGACGGGGTCCCAGAGTTGGAAGTGGACAAGATTTTCAGTGTCCACGTCCACGTTTGTCCACGCAGGTCTTGTCCACGTCCGCCCGCACATGCCTGCATGTCCACGCTTTTAAATTTTGTCCACCCGTGCCCACGTTTCAAAAATTTTCTTTTAGTAAACCTAGGTTTAATTCTATAAAGCCATGATTTTTAAAAAATTACACTTGCCTTTTAGTGTGCTTTTAAGTTGGTGGTGTTTTTTCTGGAAATTCGCTTTTTACAGTATAAACAACACGTTATCTTGGGTTTTTGTAGCATTTAATACCATATGTAGTACATTGTTTTCGTCTGTTCCGGAGAAAGAAACTAGAAACATGCTTTCCGCTTCGCACACAATGATATTTCGTCCAAAACACTGAACGTCAATATTGAACATCAAAACCTAGCAAAAATGCCCCATGGCCGGAGATCTGGGGAGCGGGGTCTTCCAGACGTTGAGAATTTTCAAAAATTCCTGAAAATCAGGTCAGAAAGCCTGTACTTTTCCAAAGTAAGAAGATATTTGTCCACTCAAAATTGGTAGACATGAAAAATGCACATTAGAAGCCAAAACACATGTCTAAATTTACGAGTATGTATTAAAATATATTATTTAGAATTTAAAAATGTAATGGTTAATGATTGCTCTAAGGCCCTATTTCTTTAAAGATTAAACGGATTAGATTAAAATTAATCTGCATTAAAGAAATAGCACCTCGGATTAAACGGATTAAAATTTAATCCAGCGAGTTAAACGAGTTAAACGGATTAAATTTAATCCTATTTCTTTAATGCACCTAGGATTAAAATTTTAATCTAATCCTGTTTCTTTATTCACACTTCGGATTAAAAAATCAACGAGTTAATTTTAATCCGACCTGCTTAATCGCTGTTTCTTTAAAGATTAATTTTAATCCTCCGCCTGCATTTTCAACTAACTTTTAATCCTCGTGCAGCTACGCGGATTAAACGGATTAAAAGTTCGCGGATTAAAATTTTTAATCGCTGTTTCTTTATTGGCGGATTAAATGGATTAAAATCAACACGTTTAATCCGCGGATTAAAAATGGTCGGATTAAATGAGTTAATTTTAATCCTTTTAATCCGTTTAATCCTGCATTAAAGAAATAGAAATTAAAATTTTAATCCGGCTGATTTTTAATCCGTTTAATCCGACCATTTTAATCTTTAAAGAAATAGACCCTAAGAAACGCTGGTATTGGCAACGCTGAGTCGAAATCAAACATAAGTAAAATACACATGGATGAAATCATGGCGCAGAGGGGCAAAAATTTTTTCGAAATAACTTAAAACTTCACTAAAATGAATAAGAATTTGCTTCTTTAGCTAAAAATTTAGTGTTTTTAAATTGTTTGCACTTTTAAAAAGTGCCAAAAAACACGAAAGTTAGATTTTCAATGAAACTTGATGAAAGGTTCTTTTAGATGAGTGGCAATCATATGTAAGTGTAAATTAGATTTCAATTAGCAATTAGCAATAAAATTAGCTTTCAAACTTTTAATAGTTGTTATTGAAATATCTATAAAATTTAAACAATGTTTGTTACAAAACAACCACGATAACAATAAAACAATTTTTGAATATGGGTTTCTCGAAGTGTCGCAAAGGGCAAAGCTATAAAGAAAAGGACTAGTTCAGGCTTCAAAAGAAATGTCTTCCCGAGGGCTATTTTTTCTGAAATAGTTTAATGTAATGTAATTAAGTAAGCTCAAGATTTTGAGAAAAATACAAATTTTTTCTGATTTTCATCAAAATTTTCAAGTTTGGACGATTATTTTTCTTGAACAGAATACAGTCCCGCATTTTTAGGTGAAAAGATTTCTGGTTTTTGCCACTATACTCTCAGTACGTAGTCGATACACCGGATTGGCTGTTATGGCTGAAGGAGGACACCGAAATGAACATTTTTGCTTTTACAACCTTTGAGCTATCTCCAGTTATTAAGTCAGTATAAGCAAAAACTATTTTTAGGTAAAAAATGGCCATTTTCAAGGAAATCAGTTATTTGTCATGTAACGTAATGTAATGTAATGTAATGTAACTGTAGCAAATTTGAATAAATTTCAACGACAATTGCGCAAGTGCAAGCATGCATGCGTAGGATGCAAAGCGGCACATGCAAGGAGTAGGCTATATCATTAAAGCGATTTATAAAGAAATGAGGTCAGCAAAGTTAAAAAGTCACATAAAATGATGTCAGCACAATAAAATATAAAATGGAAAACTAAAAATAGCCAACATAAAAACGATTATAAAGCTAGGTTGAATTTTAACGCTTTTTATAAAAAAACGGATGACGAAAATTTTGTCCACATTTGTCCACGTTTGTCAACGTGGACAAACCTTCTGTCCATGTCCACTGGACCCGCGGGTACCCGCGGGTACCCGCGTCCACCTTCAAACTCTGCGGGGTCCATTCTGTTTTCTACCATCTGTGGCCGGTGCTATCTGCAGCTAATTGCAAGCTATCTTCATTAGTAAAGCTAGCTGAGCTGTAATCCTAGTTACAGATAACCCTAAAAACAGAGAAAATAAATTATTAGGAAGCTAACTTAATACGATTGAAATGGTTATAATGTATAAATTTTAAGTTGTTTCTAAACAATCCGAATGAGAAAAAGCAATTAAAACTTAAACACTTTTTAAGATTAAAAATGTTGTTAAAAAGCTGACTCGCAAATTGCAAGTCAGCATTTTTGCCTATCTATAATCTTTAAGTAGAGATAAGCCTATTCTTAAGTAGAATCGTAGAGATAAGCCATAAATATTCCTAAATTGCATCTTAGAATACGGCCTCTGGGTTCAAATTTTGATTTTCAAATCTGGGTTCAAATCTCTTGAGTTCAAATTTTAAAATTTTGATGAATGAACTATCAAAATTTTGTCACTAGTGTTGGGTGTTGGCCGAATTTTTCGTCGGCCAAGCCAATTGTCGTGGCCGGACTTTGGTCGTTGGTCTGCCGACGGCCAATGACTGGCCAACGGGCGGCCAACTAGGGTTGTCCCCGGGCCGTGTAGCGGGCTCCGGGCCCTGGGCCGGGGCGGCCGGGTTTAGGCCCGGGCCCGGAAAATTCTGAGTTCCGGCTCTGGCTGAAAATTTAGGCCGGGGCCGGGTCCGGCCCGGTCAATTTCTTATCGGAACAACCCTACGGCCAACGTGCAGTTTTCAAGCCCAGATGGGAATTTTTCCTGCAAACCCCGAAACATTGCTAAAATTTTGCTGTTCTTCTTTATTTTAAATGGTTAGAGCTGGAGCCAGTTGTTGGGCAAATTTTCGGATGACGGCCGACGGCCAACTCGTTGCTTGAGTGTTGGCCGGCCGTTGGTCGAACCGGCAAACACCCAGCACTATTGAATGGTGATAATTTTGATAATTTTTGAATTTTGAATTTTATAATTTGAATAGTGATAATTTTCCGACAAGGAATAGCAATTAATATTTATTGCCACATGGCTGATTTCTAATTCCTATTTTACTGTCGGTGATCGGTGATATTCCGTCAAAAAAATCGGAATTCCTATGGGTACTAGTTGTGATCCGTTTATGGCTAATTTGGTACTACTATGGTAAGTCCAAAAGTAATATAAGATTTTGGTATATTACAAAATCTGAAATGTGTTCAGATTACATTGATGACATTACTGAATTTTTATCATGATGACATTTTAGAATACGGCCTCTGAGTTCAAATTTTGATTTTCAAATCTGAGTTCAAATATCTGAGTTCAAATTTTAAAATTTTGATGAATGCTTTTAAAAAATTTAAATATATAAAATTTTAAGCCTTCCTAAGATCACGTCACGCAAAATTTTAATTTTAAATCTTCATGGGAAAAATTTTAAAGGTATATATGTACAAATGAAAGTACAAATTAAAACAAAAGACATTCCTTCTCCAGCCGTTTCTAATGATACCAAGCGATGCTGGTGAGCGTAACGTTTTACCTAGTTGCGACATTTTCTGTCACTAGAAAAAAAGGTAAAGGTGACCCCTGGAGAATATCTCCATCCCTGCTTCAGGGACAAGGGGTGCCGGTGCTCATCCCCGGATACACAGCCGTAGAGCCAGGCAGGAGTGTCACCTCAAATGATGACTACATCCGTGGAAGGGGGGCCGGCCCTTCAAGGCTTTAAGCCCTACACGGACTCCTGTTACATTCCCACAATAGTGGTACCCATTTACCGACCAATTAAGGATAGATAGCTGGGTTGGCTAGAGCCCACGGCGAACCGATATGTGCTTAGTCCCTTGCTCAAGGGGATTTGTGAAAGCCTTGTGGCAGCGGGGATTCGAACCTCGGACTATCGGATCCGAAGTCGAACGCCTTAACCACTCGGCCGGCACAGCCGAAAACAATAATATAAACTTCTGTTTCCTTCCTGCATAATATGCGAACATCTCTACTCTGAGGTAAAATTACTCAATTACCATAAAATAGGACTGGAGCCAATTAAGTAGGAAACTGGGTACAACGGATAAAGCACCCTTACAAAAGTCTACGTGGTCGAGACGAGTGCAATTTGCAACAGATAAGTTAAGTCAGATCAAAAGTCAAAAAACCTGCATTCCCCTCATTCTCCCCAGGTTATCCTATGGGGCTATTAAAGTTAAAATCGGCTGATTTTTAATTCGTTTAAAAACTAGGATACTGCAATTCAACTATCACTGGTTTGCACCAAATGTGATTAGCAAATGATTAGCGAATTTCGTGCTAAGCAATTGCTTAGCAAGTGGTTAATCCCAAACTCCTTTGCACCAAATCTGATTAAGTTAATCAACTGCTAAGCAGATGCTAATCAAGTGCTCAAGAAGTAAATATTTAATCCTATTCTGGAGGAGGATTAACTGTGAAATTCCAGCTAATTTTTCAAAATTATTACTATCTGCAGTCAACCGTAATAGCGAAAATGTTTGCTGGATAGCTAGAGGTTTCCCATGTTGCTGCTAATAGCAAGAAACCAAATTAAAAAGTTCGCTAAACAATTTGCAAGGTTTAGCGAGACGAAACACGAAAGCATTTTAAGATTCTTAAATATTTGGAAATATTCGACACGTTTAGTTTCATGCAATACAGTTAACACAACAACAGTACTCATCCCAGATCATGTATAATTCAACCGACTCAATTTAAAAATTGATTTCTTGCATCAAATTTAAAGACTGCTGATGTATTTCCTGAGAAAAAGTTAAGCAAGTGATTAGCAGATGCGACAGTTCTTGCAATCACATGGCAATGGCATAAAATTCCCGTACCTGATTGGTTCAAATACAAAAATCCAGCATTTTCATTGGCCATTTCTTGGAAATGCTAACCATTTGCTAAGCAACTGCTAAACTGATGACCTGTTAATCAATTGCTAATCAGATGTGGTGCAAAAGGAGTTGTTGCTAAGCAAATGCTAAAGATTAGCACTTGTTTAGCTGATCATTTGGTCTGCGGATTAGCAAATGCTTAGCAAATAGTTAATCACATTTGGTGCAAACGGCCGTATAATTGCCTTTCATCAAATTGCCTTCACCGGCCGGACTGCCAGCCAGCCAGACAATTTAGTCGGACTGGAGCCAATAGCCGTCAGAAGTGTCAAATATTTCACATTTTAACCTGCATTCTGGCTAACCGGGGACATAAGGTACTGGTCGGGACCCCGCTTTTCTGTGCTTGCTCTTAGCAACTGGTCCAGGTTAATGGCAGTTACACGGACCCATGACATGCTGCTGGCTGGGGGAAAAATGCTACCCCAGGTGCTGGAAAATGGGGCTGGCTTTTTTACCCACACCCGAATTCGAAACCGTTAAGGAGGCACGTAAATCGAAACAGGATGTGTCAAAAAAATTTGGAACGCTTCACGAATTTGCGTGTCATCCTTGCGCAGGGGCCATGCTAATCTTCTCTGTATCGTTCCAAATTTAGTATATGTCCCGAAGGACAGTGTTAGAACAGTGTTGTCTAACGTATATATAGCTACAGTAGACCTGCAGCATCAACAAAGAAGGTTTCATCTTTCTTTCAACGTGCATTTGATGCATGGTATTTCAATTCTCCATATAAGTAGATTTGCATGTAGTTACGGATATGTGTAAATGTGCATGGCCTTATATGCTGAACGCCAGTATAAGAGTGCACAATTGTGCTGCACTTTTTGGGACCGAAAATGAAATAAATCTCGCGCTGAGATGAGATCAGTCTTTGGGGTGATTAACATGAAAAATGGAGACCTTCACGGGCCTGAATTTTCAGGCCCGGCCCGACCCGGCCCGTGAAAATTTCTGCTCGGCCCGGCCCGGCCCGGCCCGTAAGCTAAAAAGTTAGGCCCGCCCGGCCGGGGCCCGTTTTTAATATTTTTGCTGTCGCCCAAAGATAGAACTAGGCTCGAAGAAAGTACATTATTAAATATAAATAAATATTTCCTTTCAGATGCTAATGTACAAATAAGAAATTGACTAAGATTAAGACATATAATATAAAGTAAACTGCCTACGGTAATACTCTAACAGAGGTAGAAAAGTTAGGTAAGATAAAAGCAAAAGGACCAGTGATTTTTCAAAATTTATTGTAGAAAAGAATAATTTATTATAGAAAGCGCCTCCAAAACTGAATAAAAGACAAAATATTTAACAGAAAACACCAGGCCCGGCCCGAAGCCCGGCCCGCTCCAACACTCGGCCCGGCCCGGCCCTGCCCGCACCCAAATTTTTCCTACCTCGGCCCGGCCCGTCTTACCTCAGGCCCGGCCCGGCCCGGCCCGCGGAGCCGATGGGCCTGAGTGAAGGTCTCTAGTACCTAACGAGTCTTGCAATATTAACAATTTCGTTACAACTTATATCTCCAAGAAATACTGAGGAACTTCAACAGACTACTGCAGTTTGAGGACGGCCGGCCTAAGACTAGCTCGCCGAACGGCTGGCTACCGGCTCTTCATCATCTTACTGCTCCGGCGCCGACAGTACGAGGGCAAAAAGTGGATATGCGCCTAGGAGGGTCATGGTTTGGAAGCTAAGTGGGGCTGCATATTTACACAAAAACTAAGCCTGGGGCCTGTTTCATAGAACTACAAATACAGGTCTGTAGAATTGCAAAGTCGTAGTAGGCCTGCTTTTACAATTTTACAATTTAGCCGTTTCATAAAGCAATTTTAGACTAGCTACAATTCCACAATTGTGGGACTGGCTACAAACACAATTCCACTAGTTTGTAGCTACAATTGTAGGAATTGGATCCACAATTCTGCTTGTTTCCTTTGTATAAATAGTATATAATAAAATAAATATAGGTATAAATAAATAAGTATAAAGAAAATAGTATAGACAGTTATAGCAGGCCTGATTTTATTATTTAGCCGAAGTATTCCGTCTATATATACGACTACTTGCTATTTCCATAAACAGTTTGATTCTGCTTAGTTGTCAATGGTTAAGTATAGTAATATTAACTAGCATTTGCCGCTAATCTTTTTCAAAAATTTTTATTGGAGTGAATTGCGAATTGTTGGTCTAGAAAATTAGTTCATCTTGAATCTAATTTCATGTTTTTCGGTATTTCGTTAAGTTGTTTTGGGTTATGACTGACTGACTGACAGACTAAGTCTTAGACAAGTCTTTCTATTGTAAAGTAAAAGTGGTGAAACACTCCCACAACTTGAATTTGATGGCAATTAAGTGTTAAGTTAAGCCCGAGCCGAATTACACTAGTGTTGTTGCCCGGCCGGTTTTTTGACTAGGTCGGCCGGTCAAAAAAGGCAGGTGTCGTATAATATTTTTCCCCCCGTGATATTTTTCCCCCCTATAGGGTATAATATTTTTCCCCCCGTGATATTTTTCCCCCCTTTCAGCTATAATATTTTTCCCCCCTCTAAATGAAACCCAGCCAAATGATGCAGCAAATTTAAAAGGGTCAAAGCAGCAACTCTGTTGAAATGTTGGAAATGCTGAAACAATTTTACAAATTAATTTTAATTATTATTTAATTGTTTAATTAATGTTAATTTGCATGTTAAAAAGAAATTATTTTTGCACTTGTTTTTAACACTGTTTAAAAAGGGTAAAAACTGGTAATTTTTGATTAGTTTGTTAGTAATTGTTTTGTTAATAAATTAATTTTGCAGCTATTAATAAATGTAAAAATGGTTTTAAATTTTTTGCTTTTCTCATTATTTGGAAATCTTATTTTTACAGTTTTTACGAGCTATAAGATTTCGGATCCTTAACAGGTTTTTTACCGTTTTTACCCAACTTTTGTAAAAGCAGCAACGCTTTTTTAATATTTTAATGCACTTTTACAGCACTGTTTCTTATTTTTCACACTTGTCACCGTTGAATATTCATTAAATTTCCCTCACTGCAAATTATAAACAACTGTTGTTTTTAGTAAGGCTGTATCCTTGAAACTTCTGATTTTTTGAAGATGGAATATTTTGATCCTTCCAGCCAAAAAAATCTTAAAATATAGCTTTCTGTTTGTTCCGAACCAAAATAAAATTTTGTTTTTAGTTTATTTTTGTTTTCAAACACTGTTAATCACATCACAGGATGATCCTTAAAAATTTAAATCTACTTGGAGAGAGTTTAACCATTGTAAATTACTATGTATTATAATTTATAAGTTATGAACTGTATATTACAAAAATTACAATGTGAAGTTTAATTACAGAAATAACAAAATTCTACTTCAGCGGCGATTAAATTTTTACTATCATTAATATTAGTAGAATTGCTTTAATTTATAATTTGTATAAATATACAGTTATCGTTAATAGTAGAAAAATGTTCTACAAGTAAATTTAAATTTTTAAAGATCGTCCTGTGATGTGATTAGCAGTGTTTGAAAACAACTAGAAAAAATAAACTAAAAACAAAATTTTATTTTGGTTCGGAACAAATAGAAAGCTATATTTTAAGATTTTTTTGGCTGGAAGGATCAAAATATTCCATCTTCAAAAAATCAGAAGTTTCAAGGATACAGCCTTACTAAAAACAACAGTTGTTTATAATTTGCGGTGAGGGAAATTTAATGAATATTCAACGGTGACAAGTGTGAAAAATAATGGAATATTTTGATCCTTCCAGCCAAAAAAATCTTAAAATATAGCTTTCTATTTGTTCCGAACCAAAATAAAATTTTGTTTTTAGTTTATTTTTTCTAGTTGTTTTCAAACACTGCTAATCACATCACAGGATGATCTTTAAAAATTTAAATTTACTTGTAGAACATTTTTCTACTATTAACGATAACTGTATATTTATACAAATTATAAATTAAAGCAATTCTACTAATATTAATGATAGTAAAAATTTAATCGCCGCTGAAGTAGAATTTTGTTATTTCTGTAATTAAACTTCACATTGTAATTTTTGTAATATACAGTTCATAACTTATAAATTATAATACATAGTAATTTACAATGGTTAAACTCTCTCCAAGTAGATTTAAATTTTTAAGGATCATCCTGTGATGTGATTAACAGTGTTTGAAAACAACTAGAAAAAATAAACTAAAAACAAAATTTTATTTTGGTTCGGAACAAACAGAAAGCTATATTTTAAGATTTTTTGGCTGGAAGGATCAAAATATTCCATCTTCAAAAAATCAGAAGTTTCAAGGATACAGCCTTACTAAAAACAACAGTTGTTTATAATTTGCGGTGAGGGAAATTTAATGAATATTCAACGGTGACAAGTGTGAAAAATAAGAAACAGTGCTGTAAAAATGCATTAAAATATTAAAAAAGCGTTGCTGATTTTACAAAAGTTGGGTAAAAACGGTAAAAAACCTGTTAAGGATCCGAAATCTTACAGCTCGTAAAAACTGTAAAAATAAGATTTCCAAATAATGAGAAAAGCAAAAGATTTAAAACCATTTTTACATTTATTAATAGCTGCAAAATTAATTTATTAACAAAACAATTACTAACAAACTAATCAAAAATTACCAGTTTTTTACCCTTTTTAAACAGTGTTAAAAACAACTGCAAAAATAATTTCTTTTTAACATGCAAATTAACATTAATTAAACAATTAAATAATAATTAAAATTAACTTGTAAAATTGTTTCAGCATTTCCAACATTTCAACAGAGTTGCTGCTTTGACCCTTTTAAATTTGCTGCATCATTTGGCTGGGTTTCATTTAGAGGGGGGAAAAATATTATAGCTGAAAGGGGGGAAAAATATCACGGGGGGAAAAATATTATACCCTATAGGGGGGAAAAATATCACGGGGGGAAAATATTATACGACACCGGCCGGTACCAGTTTTGCCCTATTTTTCGTGTATTTTGCAAAATTTTTAGCATTAAATGATGCATACAGTTACTCCTGGTTATGTATAACAGATGAAATCAAGTAGTGTCCTTTTTGTGAAGACCGGCCGCCCGGATTGGCGGCATAGTGGGCCGGCCAGCCGCCCGGGTTTTCCTCGGCCGGCCAACAACTCCAAATTACACGGGCAAAATGCAGGGATTTGTCTGTCAGCTGGAACTAGTCTGCTCAAATAACACTTTTCACGAGCCCTTCCCTTTCTTGGTATACGTAATGTTTTCTGTCCTGCGCTGAAAAGGTGCATCTCTCCTTTGAGTGAAGTGCAACTTATATTAGTAAATACCAAAAATAAGCTACCAGCCTGCAGGATCTATACCTGTACCGGCAGTACCTTAGGTAAAAGAATTTTATAGATAGGTGTAGTAATACGAGTTTAGATAAAGCGCGACTTACTGTTACTACTCATGCCAATAGCCTAATCGGGGATTTCGTTTTGCTCAGACTACTTGAATAAAGAAAAGGAAAAACTCCTACTAGGTAACTACTAGTGTTGTTTCAGTAGCCGATTTCAGTTTCAGTTTCTGTCGGCGGACCAAAATAGTTTCAGTTTAGGTTTCAGTCGGCAAAGTAAAATAATTTCAGTTTCAGTTCACTTTAAAAACAACGGTTTCCAGCTCTCTGAGTTAATATAAAGCACAATTTAATGTTTATTCAGCCTCTTTTACAGCAATGTTAGCAGAACCGAAGCTCAAAACCTTAAAAATTTCAAGATTTAAGAAAAGACTGAAACTAGTTTCAGTCCAAGTTTCAGTCTTTTACTCAATATAATTTCAGTTTCAGTTTCAGTCGGCTGCCTAAAAATGTTTCAGTTTCAGTTGCAGTTTCAGTCGGTGGTTCGAAATAATTTCAGTTTCAGTTCCAGTTTCAGTGACTGAAACTGAAACCTGTACAAACTGAAACCTAGTTTCAGTTTCAGTTTCAGTGACTGAAACATCACTAGTAACTACTCCTTCCTACGAACGAACAACAACGCTATATAGTATTTACTTCAGAAGCATAAATGTTTAATATATAGACTGAATATGATGTAGACAGAGTAACAAAAGATACATGTAACGTATCAAAATAAAGGTACATAAATACATAATTATCCTCTAAGCATTGACTAAGCATAAAGTTTCCACAGAAGAAAAATATTACATTACAAGCATTTTCACAAAGCAAAAATGAATGAAAAACACTTCAAAATAATCTTTTTCTCTTTTCTTCATTATCGCAAACTCAGTTCCAGATAACAGCTCTCACAGACACGAACCGGCTTCTTGCTGGAAGCTACGGTAGCCGACTTCGCCGTGCAATCATTGCAGAAGATCAGGCCACAGTTACGACAATGATGCTAAACAAATACACAAAAACAAAATTTTAAAAAGAGCATCCTAAAAATGAGTTAAAAACAATACCTACACGTAATTGTAGAGCCTCTTTTCCTGCTGGATAAGAGTTTTTAGACGATGTTAGATGGATGTAGTGATACATGAATTCCGGTAAATTTCGGATAAGCCTTAGCCTATTCATACGGGGAGGTAAGGACAAAATGCTATCTAATATCCTTCATTGTTAAAAGATTATGCTAAAAAGGTTGATATTTATATTTACACAGACTAAAACATGCCAAAACAAAAAACAAAGGATTAAACGGATTAAAAGTTGGTGGAGTAAAATTTTTAATCGCTGTTTCTTTATTGGCGGATTAAATGGATTAAAATCAAGTCGTTTAATCCGCGGATTAAAAATGGTCGGATTAAACGAGTTAATTTTAATCCGTTTAATCCGTTTAATCCTGCATTAAAGAAATATAAATTAAAATTTTAATCCGGCTGATTTTTAATCCGTTTAATCCGACCATTTTAATCTTTAAAGAAATAGGCCCTTAGTTTTTCTTCACTTTCTATATATACTCATGATGCGATAGGACCTCAATACTTTATTTATTCTTAAGCGTCCTATGAGTGAATAGAAGTGAGCCATCCTTTTCTAAAACTGGCAGACTCAGTCCTGCGCGTAAAGCCCGGTTCACACTGCACAAGGTTTAGGGTTTAAGGTTAAACTTGTTTATTTATGTTGAAGTGTTCACATTGGAAGGTTTAAGAAAGCCGAGTTAAAATATTTTAACTTTGTACTTAGGTTTAAGTAGAAGGTTTAGTTAATAAGTTTAGTTTTATACATTGTAGAATTCCTTACGTATGCACAGAACTAAAAAGTTTAAAATCCTTGAAGATGCACACTGTCTAATATAAGAAGCCACGTGACATTCAGATATTCCTTAAACCATTACTTAAACCTTAAACCTTAAGCCTTAAACCCTAAACCTTAAACCTATTGCAGTGTGAACCGGGCTTAACCTTAGATTTTTCACAGGGATGCGCACATTTTCGATCACTCCACAACATTTTACAAAAATAAAATTTAAGTTTTCCATTGGCTTCCATACCTTTTGCCTCTGATGTTTCTGCAACTAGACAGCAGTTACAGAACACGTATTACGTAAAAATAAAGTTTAATTTAGATATTCATTAGTTCAGCAGTCCGCATACAGCACTGTTTATCATTCATGTTTTCTTCTGCTCAATGCGCCAAATGATCTTGCAGAAATTTCAAAAACTGCTAACAGACAAAATAATAAATTTAGCTTTAAATAGCTGTTTGTTCCTATTAACAATTTGCATAACATTTCTAAAGCATTAAGAAATGCAGGTCTCTCGTATGTGTATGCAAGAGGTGCTGAAAAAATGACTAATGGTATGGGAATATTGATGAGGGGTGTGGCGCGGAGTCACCCTGAACTGAGGGCTATTTTAAACTCGCAGAATTCCACCTACGGTAGGTAACCTTCAAAACTTTTATTTATTATATTTTTATATATATATTATATAGTTAATATTGAATATCATACTTATGTTCCGTAAACTTATCAAAGTTCTTGAATCTTGTTGACTAACTAATTAATTTGTTGTTTAACTTTTCTGTCGCTGGAAAAGTGAGCACGCACGAGCACATGCTTAATAGTTTTACTCATGTTTGGAAGGATAAGGCTAAGTCGAGATATCGATAACCATGGTATGAAAACTTTAATCAAATTGGAGCTAAAACATTTCTGATGCGCCCTTGGAAAACATCATTAAAATTTAAAATCGACCAGAAACGTGCTGATATCAAATCGGAACTGAATCGAGTGAGTTCCTTACATGTATTTGTAAATGCATCAAAAGTAATAAACATGTATTTGTCTGCCTTAGTATCCCAAAAGAATTTTCAGTATACAATAGCGTTACAAAGTTTCCTTACAAAACAATGCAAAGCATACACGCCTTGCCCAATGCTTTCTTTAACAGGGAAAAGTTAACCTCGAATGTAATTGAAGAAAGAAAAAGGAATGTCTTTACCAAAGAAGACTGGACAACAGTGGGGAAAACAGGGAGAATTAGAAGAATATATAGAGAAAATGGGAGACTTCGAAGGGAAAATTAGGAATATAGGGATAGTTGAAGCCTCAGCTAAATAACAAAGTATACACACTATAAAACGAAGTATATACGTAGTGTAAGGTATACATTGTTGACGAAAAATAATTGCATGCCAAAATTGAAGAAATGAAAAAAGGCAACTTGCAAAAAAACGTTCAGTAAAATTTAACTCAACTACTTGCATCGCAAGTGCAAGTTGCAAGTGCAAGTACTGACCGTTTTTATGAAACAGATTTAAAGTGCAAGTGTTGACCGGCTACTTGCAACTTGCGGACTTGCAACTTGCGGTTTAAGTGCAAGTATGCAAGTGGCACTTGCAGTTTTATGAAACAGTTAACTTGTAACTTGCATGTGCAAGTTGCAACTTGCATATGCAAGTTGCAAGTTTTAGGTTTTATGAAATTGGCCCCACGTCTCTCTAGCGTCTTCCCTGAGTCCTGTAGCTTTGACAAAATATTGGCCATTTTTGGCCATTTTAGCGCCAAGTCCACTTTTGGCCGGCCGTACAGGTGGCCGGCCGGGCCTGTCAGCGAAAACATATCAAAAATGTTCACTTTCGGGGTATATACGTTCAGAAAAACCAAACTTCACCTGCTGAAAATGCCCAGATCGTTCTAACACTGCGACAGAAAATTGCATTTTTCCAAGCGTGACTTACACGGAAAAAAACAAACGGACCTAACTTGCCCGGAAGCGAAAATTTTCAAAGTTTGCAATTTTGACCAAAACTTTTTTGCGACTTGTAGTAGTCGTCGTGTAGATTCCAACGACACCAAAATTGTCCAGTTTCGTTGAGTATTTAGCTGGCACGGAGCTCGAACGGGACTCCAAGGGCCGCACTGAGCCTTTTACACCCATATTATAGGGGAGCGCTCTCGCGCTCCCCTATAATAAGCCTTCTCAAACCAATGTATTATACTTACGCCATTGCGATTGAGTACGTATCTGAGCACTTCACGCGAATAGGGTGGATGGCGAGAGGCGCCTATTCTACCCCAGACGCTGGTTTCAATCATTTTAGGCGCTGACTAGATTCCCTATTCTGCACCAAGGAGCTGGTTTAAATAATTTTAGGCGCTGACTAGATTCCCTATTCTGCACCAAAAAGCTGGTTTCAATCATTTTAGGCGCTGGCTAGATTCCCTATTCTGCACCAAAAAGCTGGTTTCAATTATTTTAGGCGCTGGCTAGATTCCTTATTCTGCGTCAAAAAGCTGGGCTCAATCATTTTAGGCGCTGGCTAGATTCCCTATTCTGCGCTAAAGAGCTGGTTTCAATCATTTTAGGCGCTGAGTATACATTAACCTGCACGAAACTATTGGCATTTTTCCGCTTTAGCAGCATTTTCCTATTCTCCCCTTTAGCAACGACCGTTGGGGCATTTTTGTTACTAGTGTATTATGTTTTAGACAATGTAAATTTTTGGTTTATCACGTAGCAATTTATCAGTGCGATGAGTAGTCTTGCTGAGAAACAAGAAAAGGGGACCTTTTTCGTTCAGCCTTCTGATCAACCGGGAAAGCTCGATGCGTCACAGTGGCCTTTGTTGCTGAAAAACTTTGATCGACTGAATGTTCGTACAAATCACTACACTCCTCTCCCGGACGGCTGTTCCCCTTTACAGCGCCCCCTTCCTGACTATGTGTCAGCCGGCTGGATAAATCTTGATAAGCCGGCCAATCCCAGCAGTCACGAGGTGGTCGCCTGGATTAAGCGAATCCTCCGTTGCCAGAAAACTGGGCATAGTGGTACTCTGGATCCAAAGGTTACGGGCTGTTTAATTGTTTGCATTGATCGAACCACTCGCCTGGCAAAGTCACAGCAAGGCGCTGGAAAGGAGTACATCGGAATCTTCCGTCTTCATGGTCATGTTGAGGGCGGCGAACGTCGCATCTGTCAGGCATTGGAACAGCTGACGGGTGCTCTGTTTCAGCGACCTCCTTTGATTTCAGCTGTGAAACGGCAGCTGCGTATACGTACCATCTATGAGAACAAGCTGTTGGAATTTGATCCTAAGCGAAATATGGGAATTTCCTGGGTCAAGTGTGAGGCCGGAACATACGTGCGTACTCTGTATGTGCATCTGGGCCTGATTTTGGGCGTGGGTGCGCACATGCAGGAGCTGCGCCGTAATCGCAGCGGTATTGTTTCGGAGAATGATGAGATGAGCACAATGCACGATGTATTGGATGCCCAGTGGCTTTACGATCATCACAAAGATGAGAGCTACCTGCGAAGAGTAATTAGACCCCTAGAGGCTCTGCTGGTGGCCTACAAGCGAATTGTGATGAAGGATTCATCGGTTAATGCCATTTGTTATGGAGCCAAAATTCTCCTACCTGGCGTCTTGCGCTATGAGGACGGTATTGAAATCAACGAGCAGATAGTGGTCATTACTACTAAGGTAGGCACATGTGACGTAGTGTAGCTTACTGTCTTGATTTGCCGTTTCTGTTGGACTATTGTATCGATAAAGGTGTATAAATATACATACACACACTAGCGTAGCCAGAAAAATATTTCGGGGTAATGAAAATTTTTTCGGGGGTGGTCTGGGGGAACGACCAGTGTTTTTTTTGCTCGGACACTTTTGCGCTCTTCTGCGCACTGCCCCAAAATTTTTTTGCGCAATTTGCTAAAAAAGTGCGCATAGCAGGAGAAATGCTAAAATTTAGCATAAAATGTCTGTTTTGCATTTATTGGTACGTTGCACGACCTTTCTACAATGTTAAGAGCTGCTGATTACAAGATGTCAGAACTTATATAATGGCTGAATAAATTGGCAAACTCACCTAACTTTACAACGATGGGCATGGGGTGCAGAACCAAAAGACTTTAAAAATAGCAACCATTTAAGGGGGGGGGCTACGAACGGGTTGGCACGACATCGTCGGAGAGACCTACTTTTCCCCCCAACGTTAGCCAACATATCAAATTAAAAAAGTTTAGGGTGGGCAACAATATATCTCATATACACAGTTTTTGGCAGGACGCCAAAGTACAAATTTTAGTTCGAAAAATGGGATTTTTCCAAAAGGTTTTTTCAACGCTGGTGGATTAAGGCTTGGCTAATTCTAAAACTTTCAGCCATAAATGTTAAGTGTTACTAGTGCTAAATATTAAAAGTATTCCGGCTTTCGAGCGTTGCTTCTTCAGCTATAGCAGCTCAAAGTTTGAAATTTGGCAAAAAGTTGCAAAGTGACCGTGCGCCGTTTTCGATCTGATAAAATTGACAGACCCTAGCCTACCCCAGCTTTTTACCAAATATTAGGCTCTAATAGGAGCAAACTCTCTGTGAGTTTTAAGGGTTTTGGTTTTCTGGTTAGTGTGCTAGCAAACTTTTTGTTAAGAAATAACCCTTATTTTTAGGCCTGAAAAGCTAGCTAAGCACAGTAAAAATGGGGTCAAAAAATTTTTTGTCTCGGATTTTGCCGAAAAGGTTATTTGACCTGCTGAATCCAAATATGAAATCCGTTTTTCGATATGACGCTTCCTTCGTTCAGTATGCGCTTCCAACTGTCTTAGAGCTTTTTGGAGCGATCGCCATCCATATATATATACTTTGAGAAATCAATCCAGCATTTCAAAACATTGGAGCGACGTTTGGTGACATAGCTTTCGGCACATCTTGATACACTCACTGGCCTGTAATGTGTAAAGTTTCAGCCGATTCTGCCACAGTACTTTGGAGTAATTGGCTCACGTCTTCGAAATGGCACCAAATAACAGCGGCAATATCGGTAATATAATCCAGCACTGCGAACGCAGGGATTAACAAAATCACGTCATTTATACCAAAGTTAAGACAGATACTTGGAGTATTAATTGCAGCAAAATTTGGCTTATTTGGTAAACCACAGCTCATTAGAAGTTAGTTAACCTCCACCCGTATAGACCTACAACACCCAATTTTTCGCACTTTGATCGTATAGCACAGAAAAGTAGGCAATGGTCTAGAGATTATTTTATACGATATCAAAGCCCTATATGTCAGAACTATTTCTGGAAAATTTGGGTACCGTACCTTGACCATAGCGATCACGGCGAGGCGAAGTTTGTTTACGTGCCATGTCGAGCGTTGGACCGACAACACCAACTTCTGATGGCTCCACAGGACGCTATGCTGCATGGAATTCTTTCAAACTTTAAACTATTTTGCACTAAACCTAATACTATTATGTGGCAAAAGACTAGCTAGCTTTTCCAAGATCGAACTTTTAGTGAAATTCGTAGCCCCCCCCCTAAGTACGTATGATAATCTTCAAGTTTTATCGAACTAAACGTAAATTTGTTTCAAGTTTTATAGATTTAAAAGTAAATTTTCATTCTGTAAATTTAGCAAAATGAATCATTGATGACGGCTTTTGACAATTTTTAAGTTGTTTGCAAGCTAAGAATCATCACTGCTTTTTATACAAACAAAAATACACGCTAGTTTGAAATTTCATCGAAAATTATGCAGTTTTCAGAAAATGATTCCGACATCTGACTCAGTAATTTTCAGGACTCAGCCCAGAGCATCTCTATTTTTAAATGCTTTTTGAACTGTCGGTGGGTAGAAAAACACGGACAATAACATATATAAATAAACCTAGCAGTCACGTAACCTCCTGCTAAAGTTTGTAAACTTCTCTAAAAACTGCCAAGCTAAAATTAAAATTTAGCAATCAGTTATTTCATAACTTGAATGTGCAAAGCTTGTTGCATATACGTACAAGTTAAAAAATCACACGTATATACGTTAGGCCATGGGTACGGTATGTGCATGTTTACTGAAAGTTAGGTCGCAACTTAGCGATAAACCAGTAGTAGGCAAGTAAGGAGGGGGTCTGGGGGCGGAGCCCCCAGAAAAAATTGGAGATTTTTTATGAAATTGAGAGCCAGGAGCAATTTGTCTCAGCACTTTCAGCAATTAATGTTTAGTAATTTTATCTCCGAATTATTTATTGAAATTTATTTATTGAAATTTGCAATTTTTTGCCAAAATTTGCAAAAATCTTCAATTTTTGGTAAAAATTTCAAAATTTTGCTTGATTTTCCCGAAAAATTAAACATTTTAGTTAAAAATTCCGGCGAAGACGGAAATTTTTTGAAATTTTACGGTAAAAACTAATTTTTTCCGGCTGTTTTTTGGTACCCCTTGGCCATTTTTTGTTACCCCTTGTCCCCGACGGCGATAGGGCTTGTACCTTCTCCGAGTTGGGGGGGGGGGGCTTGGACCGCCCCAGACCCCCCCGCGTTAACCTATGGCTGGTATTGTTTCTGTTAGAGCGGCACTGGAAACTTTCAGTTTGACTCTGCTGCTTGGTTTTTAGGCAGCGTATAGCATCAATATTAGCAGAACTGTTCTTGGTTCCTTTTCTTTTATTTATTTATCAAAATGTAAGTCAAGCGGGGAAAACCCACTTTTTCTTTCGTGGACCAGTACTTTCGACTGGTTTGGGCTAGCACGACTTTGATACTACGTGTATGTAATTAGGGTTTGCCCTAAGCTTTCAAATGAGGTATAGTTTGCCTCTCTAGGCCCTGTCGTTATGGAGAAATTAAAGTTTTTCTTGTCGGGGAAAAAGCCAATGCGGGAAACAACCCATCGGCCGGAAAAAACCCATCCGGATTTTTTGCTGGAAGAGTGCCAGAACAATTTTGACGGTGCCATTCAAAAGAGCGGGTTGATTTTAGTAGGTCTACATCGAAAAATACCAACATTTTTGAAAAATGCCAGGAAAAATTGAATTTTGAAATTTTTGTATGTTTAACACCTCTAAAACATAGGCAAATTTCGGAAATTTTTGAAATTTGCCCAATTTTTGCATTTTAAGCATCCTATCACATAGAAAACGTATTTTCATTGCATATAAAGTCAAACCAGAACTGTTTTATTGGAAAATTCGCTATTTTTGACGAACCTTAAAAATTTGGCTTGAAATGGCACCATTCCAGATTTTGGCCACATGGATCACACATAGTGGAAAGAAGCTAGGTAAAACCTCTACTAATTTAATTAATAGACTATTAAGCACAGGTATGTGTTTGTTTAAGGTTTCCCGCTAATGGTTACAAATATATTCAGTTTTGAAAAATGGGTTTTCCCCCGCCGATGGGTTTTTCCCCGCCAACTCTAGGTCACCCCCAGGTCGCACCTTAGGGTTAGAGCAGTGTGGCATATATTATCATGAACCTACACATACATACAAACCGCTTTAGTCTAGGTCTTTCCAGTAGTTCAGGGTGGCCAGACAAAGTTTGTCAAATTTCGGCACTTGGACGGACCAAAGTTTTAGAAAATTTCAAAGTTCTCAAAAATTTGCTGGGAAGCAGCGGGAGCGACAATAATGCAGCATCTAATGTTATATATCATTGATGCTCTTCAAGATAGGCTATTAAAATCGTATATAGCTCATACCGGTAAGCCCACACTGGAGGTGGGTTTTTTCGTGCATATTAAAATGGGTTTTCCCCGCTTGACTTAGCAATTTTGGTATCGCCTCGCTCGTCGTTGGTTAGTAGATGACTGGTCATTTGTTAGATCTTTTGTTCCGAAGAATTATGTTTATATTTTGCTGGTTCCAGGGTGAAGCCATCTGTCTTGCCGTTGCTCTGATGACTACAGCCACAATGGCCACTTGTGATCATGGCGTGGTGGCCAAGATAAAACGAGTGATCATGGAACGCGACACCTATGCCCGAAAGTGGGGCCTGGGACCTGTGGCCTCCAAGAAGAAGGATATGATTAAACAGGGCCTTCTGGGAAAGTATGGCAAACCCAATGAGCAGACTCCTGCGGATTGGCGTGAATTGTTGCGAGCGGAAGCCAGCAGCTCTGGCACCACAACCGGGGCTGGCGTTAAGGCGGAACCCAAAGAGGAGTCGAGCGGTACGGGAAAACTGGGTCAGCCTGAGGAGGGTACGCCTGTGGTCAAGAAGGAAAAGAAGAAGAAGAAACACAGAGAGTCTAGCCTTGGCGGAGTGCCGGGATCCGAGGATACACAGCCTCCTGAAGATCCCAGCGGAGGCGATCAGCCGGAACAGATGGAGCATGACGGAATTGGTGGCGATTCTTCCGCCAAGAAAAAACACAAAAAACACAAGAAGCATTCTGTGGGCGAGATTTAGGTAAAAACACTGCGTAATGTTTTGTAACTGTACTTCATGTTGGATTTAAAGTGCGCGTACATAACTGTAAAAGGATCGTGGACTAAGAATTGTAGGATGGTTGGGACTTCGGACTGGTTTTTGGATTTGATTGAAACTGGATTTAGTGTTGGCTTTTGGTCTGGATCGCACGGTGCTGCAGTCGAGAAGCCAAGTTTCTGTGGAAACTGTACATACCATTAGACTCTTTAGTATTGACATGTTTGTGGCACAAAGTGTATTCCTTGTGCCAAACTGTGGTGGTATATTAACTATTAACTGTCTGTTTCAGTATGGAAGTTTGGTTAGAAATGCACTGCTAATAGTATGTATGTATTTTTACTACACGTATAATTTTATATAACGCGGTGACGAAAATTATGGCATACATTTAGCTATTTGGAGGAATGGAAGCATGAACCTGCATGCGTACAAAATTTTAGAAATGAGCGTGTTTGCTTTTTTAGCATGTATATCAATTTTATTTATATTTTTCATTCCTACCCTACCTAGCAGATTACGGGCCGTAGATAATGTCATTATAATCGTGTGCTTTTGTTTGTGTATCTTATGTTGGTATTCCCAAAAGTTGGGAAGTGGGAATTTAAAGCTTGTTTTCCTCGTGGCTGCTGCATAGAGTATACTTATCCGTAACGAATTAATTACATACCTCAGTGAATTGGTTTAAGCATTTGTAGCTGTCATCAAGTTCTTGTATGTTTTTGCAAGTTTCACCTATTTCAGAATGTTGCGTTCCATTTTTGTGCAGTTTGATTGTTACGTACTTTGTTATTTAGAGTTTAACCAGCCTATTTGGACAATGTTGTAGGGTACATCCTCAATTCTGATTTAGATTAATATTGCTTCAACTTTTTACATACATACGCTTAAATATTTTTAACTTAAACGACTAGCGATTTTCAGTCTTCCAGAGGATTCAGGCTGGTTTGTTGTTATATTGCCTACTGATTTTTTGTTACTAAGAATCATTTGCTTGTTGCAATGTTTTTCAAACTTATACTGTGTTGTTGCTTGTTTTTCTTGTGTAATTAAAGAGATGGTTCAGTTGGAAGTAATTTGGTTTCTTCTTTGGCTTTCTCTCAAGCTTGAACTCAAGTCGTTTCAGCAGGTTGTTTGTCGCGCAGGGTTTTGTCCGCAGATTTGTGGTTACATCCTGTTGTATATATAGAGTAAAAATGTTCGGTTGTGAGATTTCGTTTGAATTCCGTCGTACTTCAAGGTGTACTCTCGCTTCGCTTTGGTACTTTACCAAACAATCTTAGATATATGATATTTTGTGGCTTCCAGCTCTATTGATTTTAGGCTATCAGGCGATTCTTCCATGGACGGATAGACGAGCACTTCAGTGATGGAACCGTGTCACTTAGGCTTGACTTAGGGTGACCCGGTTTTCCAGAAAAACCAAAACTGATTTTGCCTAAAAACAACCATTTTTTGTTTCCATCAGAGTTGGAAGTGGGTCGCAATCTCGTGACCCGCGGGTACCCGCGACCCGCGGACCTCGGACCCACGACGACCCGCGACCCACTGAAGTTTTGTCGACCCACTTGACCCACTTCTTTAATTTCGCCATTTCCGTGTATACAAGTACTCTAATACTCGTACAAGTAGCGGTTTATGTCACTCTTTATTCCTACATACAAATAGAATTAGGAATGATCATAACTCGTTGAACTATGTCGAAATTCCAAGCTATATACTTTATATGGTATTTATGGAAGCACTTCTCTCTCTTTTCGGAAAGATGGATTTCTAGGTATCTAGAAAGAAAGATGTCTAGCTCTGCTAAACAGATGTTGGGTCAAAGTCAAACTTGAAAAAAGCTGTCAACTTTATTGTTATGGTATAGATCAATGCAGGAGCTTCAAAAGCGTTGGCGTGATTAAACACATGCCAATCACTTTGTCAGAAATATATTACTGAAAGTTTTTTGACTGAGGATGCAAGCCATAATTGAAATATATTATTTGATCATAAATGCAATATTATAATGTATAAATACAAAAATTGTCAAAAGTATGAGAAAAATTGAATATTTGTTGCAAATTGTAAATTTTTCCAAAATTTAGCATAAAATAGGCGTGAACAGAAATTACTGTTGACCCGCTCTGATCCGCGGGTACCCACTGACCTGAAAATTGACGCGCGGGTACCCACGACCCGCGATCCACTTCCAACTCTGTTCCATTCTCTTCGCCACATTTAAACTAATGACGATTGAAATAGGAAGTGTACATATTTTGTTCTAGACTGCTAAAAAATTAAGGCTACAGGATCTGTAAATGAAGGTACCAATAAATAGCCAACAAGCTATCCGTCTGCTAGTGTTGGGATTGGCCGAAAATTTCCATGGTTGGCTTGGCTTGGCTTGGCTTGGCCGGAGTTTGAACTTGGCCGGCCAATTGGTCGTTGACCGGCCAACTGGTTGGCCGTTGGCCGCTCGTTGGCCGTTGGCCGCTCGTTGGCCGTTGGCTGTTTCTTGGCCGTAAGCTATTGGCCGTTCTTTAGCTATTTGTCAACGTTGGCGAGCTGGAATTTACTATTTTTATTTGTCTACCGTGCTTAATTAGGCGTCAACTTAATTAAACTTTATTTCAATAGTACAATTTACAATATTTGTAAAATAGTTTTTCCAAACATTGAGCTCCATGGAGGACCGCAATAAAGTGATGAGACGTTCACCGTCAGACAAATTTAAAAACTACGTTGTTAGCACACTTAAAATTTGCATGCGATTAGCAAATTTAACTGTAGAATAACGCTAATAACGCTAAAAATTGTCAACATCTAAGTGAAAATCTGTAGTACTGTATCTAATGTAGCGTTTATACAGCAACATGTTTACGATATTATGCAGCAAAATTAAATTTTTCAACTCAGTTAACGCACAAGATCAGTAAATTTGAGCTTGGCCAGCACTCGGCCATTGGCCAGCCAACGGCCAGCCAATTGGCCGTTGGCCATTGGCCGTTTGGCCGGCCAACGGCCAATGGCCTGCCAAGCCAACTGGGCGAGAGTTTCTCGGCCAATGGCTTGGCCGGCCATTTGGCCGCACCGGCCAATGCACAACACTAACGTCTGCAAACTTTGCACTTTGCAGTGTATCATGAGCATACTTAAACTTAAAAAAACGCAAAGGAATTTAGAAATGTGGCTTCGTAGTTCTTGGTATCTTCATTGCTTAATTTGATCAGTTTTTAGTTATGTTCAAAATTTACATGGTTGACAAGAATAATTTGCAAAGCAGCTAGTTCTAAAAAGATTGATGCAGTACGTACATAACCATTGGGAACTGATGATTTTAAACAACGTTCCAAAGGAGACCAGATTAAACTAACCTTGTGCTGCGATAATTCTGAAGTGCGGACTAAATTGTAAGAAAAATTAGCCCTGAAAACCCCAAGGCACAGCTTTTCAGAACGATCAGTGAAAATTTTTGGCTCCCTCTCTAGAAAGCTAAAAAATTTAAATATTTTAAATTTTTTGTCACAGTATCAGAAATGTATTCAAATGCGCCAATACCAAATTTGAGCTGAATCGTTTCATCCTTGCGACAGATTCAATATAAGCTCAGTTGTACACAGCTGTGTGACTACAGCAGAATCAGTGTTTCGGGCAGGTGTATATTCAATTCCACATGTCTGAGTTATTGCTTGCTGTTACTTTGACAATTATTGAACTAAGTGGCTCGGAGATACCCACACATTCAAACTGATGTATGAGCGAGTACGGACTGAACTGAATGTATATTTTGAAGGTTTGGTCCTTGTGACTTCTAGCTTGAACTCTGGGGTCTTCTCGATTACCCCCCCACCACTCAAAACCCTTAAAACTTGACCAAATGAGCTAAAATTTGGTATGGGTATGTTTTCGACTACACGGTGTTCAAATATCGAAAAAAATTCGATTTCGCGAAATTCGATTTTTTTCGATTTCTAAGGGGGGACCAAGGGAAACCGAAAATTTTTTGTCTCCGATTTTGCTGAAACCATGTATATAGGGGTTTTCGGGGTCGTAGAACACGAATCTGAAGTCCGTTTTTCGACTCAGCTTTTCGTTAGCTCAATATAAGCTAAAGTTTGCGATATTTGAACTCAGCGTAGTCGAAAACATACCTATACCAAATTTTAGCTCATTTGGTCAAGTTTTAAGGGTTTTGAGTGGTGGGGGGGTAATCGAGATAAGACCCTAACTCTGTTGTTGTACGTTACGTTCAAGTTGGAAGTAGTGATGTTTTATGCATCCCATTTATTGTCAGTTTCAGGCATCCTTTAAATTATTAAGCTCAACCAAAATTTTTGGTAATATTTGAACTCAGCTCAGCGTGACGGAAAATATCGCCTTACCAAATTTTAGCTAGATTGATTAAGTTTTAAAAATTTTGTTTGGCGGGGACGGGGGAGGATCGAGCAAACATGACCGCGCCCAGCTGCAATTAGATTTGAAACTAATTTATTTGAAACTGAAGAATTAAAATTGAACTATTCATTTAAACAATCTTTATTTACTCTTGGTTCCACTAGTGTGGTACTGTGGTGGCGGTTACATCGTCTTCAGCCCCACATACGTATTCGCCTAAATTAAACGCAGACGATTGCTTTGTAGATTTGAGAAAGCTGCTTAGCTTTGGAGCTATTTTGCAAAAAATTACCCCTTATTTGCAGTTTTAATATTTGTAGCTTGGCCTGTGACTATCATCCGATTTCAATTTAATTTCCATCAGTATGAACAGTTGTATTGTCGGAATTGGAGACTCGCCTAAGAAGAGTGACTCCGAAACACCAAATACACAGGACCGACGGTAGCGATAGTGTAAATGTTGGACAATTTTATGCAACAGCTACTGTAGATTTTGTTTTTAATTAATTATTTGGTTTGAGCGATCTACTCTAGGTTTGTATGATTTTTCATACTTTTTCCTGCTATCCTTTCTTTCATGTTTTCTATTTTTATTTGGGTATAGCTTGATTCTTTTCATGCTCAAACTTTGACATTTTTATTTATGTTCTTGTTTTTTGGTTAGATCAGAGAAACGTCGTGAATGCGTTAGCTGGGATGATTATTTTATGTCCATTGCCCTACTGTCCGCGCAGCGTAGTAAGGATCCTAGCACACAGGTAAAGGAACATTCTACTGATTGAAAAGTTTCCTTTCTAAATGAGGTTTCCGTTTGTGGTAATTCAAAGAGTTTATAATAGAAAGAATGCGGCTCTAATTAGAAAATGACAGAAAGCTGCACACTACGATGTACTGGAAAACACTTGGAAGCACTGGAAAGGACATAATATGTAGTTAACAAACTTCTTCTTTTATCTGTCTCTCTCTCTTTATTGGGGAGTCGTCGCTGGGCCTAGACCGGTATTGAACATTCGGTTCTCTCCCATCAGTCATATCTATTATGACTTTCGCTATATTGCTTGGATTGGATGCTGACCGCACAGCAGCTGGAAGAGTTACCTACTACCTATTTCGCTGTATTTCAACTTAGTTTATTTGGCCCTCATTAATTGCTCAAGAGTGAAGCAGAGGAGCAAACCTGTTTCGATATGCCAAGCCCCTATAGCACAGATGGGGTGGAGATTTCTTCTTCTTCTTCTTCTTCTTGTTGCTCCTGAACCGGTTTGGGAAGGCCCCATGTGGCTAGGATCCAGACCCCCAGATGCCGCCGTGGGACAAAGTTATGGTAAGGGCTAGACAGGAGATAATAGGCTAGGCGTGCGTTAGGCCTGCCTTTTTCTCACTGTCACAGTCTGAACTCGGACACTTTGGAGATTGGAACAATCTCATTCGAAGCCATTGTTTGGCCAGGAGTAGGGGGTGGCCTTTGCATCGGATTTGTGTCTGAACGCTTCTTGTTCCTGGTTTTTCTTGAGACTGAAGAGCAGATGGGCGTCGATATAAACTAAGCAGCACGACCACAGCAGATCGCCTAGAACCGTCGTCAGCAACCTCTGGAACGTGGCTGGGGCGTTGGTTAGACCGAATGGCATAACCTCGAACTGATTAGATTAGATTTGGGGCCTGTCTATGGCTTAGAGTCTTCTGTTTTAATATATTTAGACTAGACGACTGACGACAGCTCTGTAGCCAGCTGGGCTTTTTCTAGGCGAAACAAGGTTGGGGGGGGGTTACGCCCCCCACTAGTGGGGAGGCACCCAAAAGTGGGGGGATCCAAAGTGGTCTAAAATTAGCAAAAATGCAGTGAAAATCGCCTGTTTTCTACATATACTTCTATAACTGCTTAAAAGGCTAAAAAATCTAGTTTGGTTACCAAAATAGACGATTTTTGACGACAATTCCAGCGAAACCGGAAAACTTTTGAAAATTTTGACCAAAAATTCTTACAATTTGGCATTTTCTGGCCACCTTGGCTTATAGTGAGTGGGGGGAGCCCAAAAAGTGGGGGTATGGCCGAGTGGGGGGAACCCGAAAACCCCCCCCCCACTAAAAAAAGCTCAGGCCAGATATACTCCAATGAGGTCTTGGTCCGGTAGAAGGACGATCGCCGATTTGGCCGCTTTAAATGACTAGGCGACGTGACCACGTGACTAGGCCCAGGGTTGGGCGAGACCGAGATTTCACCGAGACTGAGACCGAGACCGAGACCGAGACTGACCAAGTCTCGGCTTTTGGGCGAGACCGAGACCGAGACTAGCCATTTTAAGCTTAAACTTACTTTTTTCCAGTTTTTGAGGCGTAGACACAGTAGTAGGGACTTTAATTGACGAGGTGCGGAAACCGTATGTTTATGTGTTAATTTTCGTTACACTAATTTAAAATTTTCGCTGATATTTGATGTTTTCAAAAAATTTCCGGCCTCTTTCTGAGACCGAGACTTTTGGGCGAGACCGAGACTCCCAGGCACCCAGTAAATAGTGATATGGCTTGGCTTCTATGATGAGAAATCAGACAACGTTTGTGCCAGATTCCTTTTCTCACTTGAGCATCCTTTTAAGTGGCCTGAATTCAATTGTCTGGATGGACTCAGTGCTAGGCAATGCTGATTGTGACGTCCAACAAAAATTGGTCTTGGCGGAGGCGGTCGTATGTATGTTTAAGGGCTGCGGCTTTCAGCTCAGGTGGAGGCAGTTAATCTGTCCGCTTCCCTGAGGAAATACTTCCACGAGTCATCGTCGCCAACCTGGCAACACAGGTTAACATTTGACGGAATCATGCTTGAACCAACAACTGGACTACAGGTAGTTTCTTTCCCCGCTGGCCACACCAGCGCCGTCTGTGATCTCTCTGCTCTCCTCTCTCTTAAGAATTCTGGCATGGTAGTCGGTGTTATAGTCTGCAGGGAGTGTGAGGCTTCTCTCTTTTCCAATGGCCATGGGTTCTTTACCGCGCAGAAGGAAAGGCAGCAGCGACGTTTCCATTCGAGCGTGCTTAACATTTGTTCCGTGTTCCCAGTTTTTTCCTGTACCGACTGAAATTGAGGCGGCTGATACCTTGTCAGTTGTTGCAGAGGCTGATTTATAGTATGTTGAAGCAATTTACTGCTTGAGGGATCTGATATAGGAGATAGAGATCAACCGAAAACCCTCTTTGAATAGGTACTGTACGAGCCCGCTAGGTGCGGAGACGGAGATGTGTGAGCCAAAGCTGCGATAATGTCGATAATGGGTCGGATGCGCCGATTTTCAGGTCGTCCGCATTAGGTATGTTCCCCTCCGCCTCCACTCCATCAATTATGTAAGTATGTGACAACGTTGGGCGGTATCTGCCATCAGACTTGCTCCATGGGAAGAGTGTTCTGTTTTTCCTATCAGTAACTCGTGTTTCCTATCTTTACGTTGGCACTGTTTGAGATATTTTTTATTGTTTCTTTTCTTCTGCGACTTTAGTGTCATTAACACTGGGCTTATATATTCCATAGAATTTAATTGGGGGGGGGAGAGCTTCTGGCGGGCCGTTGGGGGCAAGACATTTGGGAAGATATGCTAAAAGAACATTATTTTTATAGTACTCTCTAAGAAAGTTGGTTTTGACCTGCAAAAATAAGCAGCTTTAATGGTATAAAAGGCAAGCATTAAGCAATCTTTCGGAAAATGTCGGAGAAATCTCTTGTTTTGGCTTGGGCGTTGAAGGACCGATCAAACGGATGCCAAAAAGCAGTTGTTGAGAATCTTCATTTGTTGGGGGCCCAGACCACGTCCATCAGATTTCCCACGTAGTTGGTTCAAGCCTCCGTCTTATGTTGGCTAATTATTGTAGCTGTAACCGATAGTCGATTGTAATCGTGTTAGTTTATTTTTAATTTTCAGGTTGGTGCTTGTATCGTGAACTCTGACAAAAAGATTGTGGGTATTGGATATAATGGAATGCCTATTGGCTGTAGTGATGATGATTTACCTTGGGGAAAAACCGCTCCGAACATTTGGGACACTAAATATCCCTATGGTATTTATTGGCATGAGTAATTTATTTTATAAGATTTGTGGCTAAAACAGGGCCTGGACACACATAAATAAACAAATTGCTTTAATGTTAGGAAGCGGCAATCCTTGAGAATCGATTGAGTTGGCGGCTTTGTATAAAATTGTATGAAAACTTGGACATCTTTTATGATTGTTAATTTTTCATTTAGACTTATTTTTCAGTCTGTCATGCTGAAATGAATGCTATCATGAACAAAAATTCAGCCGATGCAAAAAATTGTACCATCTACACAGTGCTGTTTCCATGCAACGAGTGTGCTAAACTGATCATACAGGCTGGAATACGCCATGTCGTGTATCTGCGGGACAAACCAGATAAGCCCGAAATGATGGCGAGCAAAAGACTTCTGGAGATGGCTGGCGTTACATACGAGTTAGTTGTGTTGAGCTTACATATATTTACTAAGTGAGCGAGTATTATACGTAGTGAACTGGCTTTTTCCTAGGCAAAAATTTCTAGGGTGGGTAAGTCTGGGGGGTTCTGGGGGGGGAAGTTTTAGAAAAATGTCTAAAAAGAGCTATTTTTTGCTGCTGAGCTAAAAAATTGACTATTTTTAACTTAAATATACGCTTAAAATAGCTGAAAATGCTTAGAAATGGGTAAAAATCCGGCGAAGCCGGAAAAAATTTTCAAAATTTTCCCTCAAAACCCTATTTTTCCGGGCACTTTAGGGTTGGGGGGGTTCTGGGGGGAAGGCCTGAATCCTGGGGGGAGGGCGATTCGGGGGGGGGGGGGCACCCCCCCTGTAGGAAAAAGCCAGGTGAATGCTCTAAAACTTTCTATATCTAAAAATGCTGATTCCGCCGACTGTAGTTTAACTGCCACTTGTTCCCTAACACCACAGGGTAGTTATGCAACACTTTTTGTCACAAGAAAATAAAGTACACGGGCTCGTCGGAGGATCCCCAAGGATACAAGTCAATAATTGTAATGAATTACTGATAACCTGTCATGCAGGCACTAAAGTAATGCCTTAGCCGTAATCAAAGGCAAGAGAGACTGGCTTATTTTTAGGCCAAAATTTATGGGGGGGGGCGATATGGGGGGGCTCAAAGTTGCCCCCCCATCGATGGGGGGGCTCACCAAAAAGGGGGGGGCATATTTTTGGGAAAAATTTTGCAAATTTTTACGTTTTTTGTGTAAAAATTGCCAAAAATCGCTAAAAAATGACTAATTTTAGGTGTTTTTTACGCTAATATAGCGAAAATTTCGTTAAAATTCCGGCGAAGCCGGAAAACTTTTTGAAAATTTAGGGTAAAAATGGTGAAATCTGGCAATTTTTTGGGTTATGGGGGGGGAGGTAAAAATTTATGGGGGGCTTTTATGGGGGGACCTCGAATGGGGGGGGGGAGGTTGTCGAGTGGGGGGGCGCCCCACCCCCCCCCCCGTAAAAATAAGCCAGAGAGAGCCGAATGGCCCCGCCCCCGCCCCCTTAGTATTTTCTTAACAATGAGAGGCAGTTATGTTGATATAATTTTTAGGAAATACGTTACACTTTGTGAACTGTTGTGTTGTGTGTAATGTTTGCAATTGTTTAGCCACTTTGTACCGAAAACTGCAAGGATAGTTATTGATTTTGCATCATCTGAGAGCGTTTCTCGATTACCTGTCGCTGACCTTAGCAAACAGTTTGCAGATCTTTAGTGACGAAACTCAATACTATCGAATCGAACTCTTTTCTTTCTTGTTTTCGCAACCTCATTTTTGATACTACTTTTTGTGTTTTTTATTGTATTCAGTGTTTTTGGCAATATATATATACGTTGTAAAATGCTTGCTAAGTTGATAGATGGATTTAGATAGCATCGTATATTGTAGATAGCATCGAGGTCGCGGCACTAATCTATAAGGTGTGTATGCTTGAAAACTGCTTATAGACAAGCTGAACAGCGTTGTACGAGGATAGGCTTTAGGCCAATACCACTAGTTTTTGTGTGCGGGGACTCTTGCACAGTTCTATTTTTCAGGGCAAATAAGTCCAGTAACACCAATTTTTAGCTGAACTGGGTAGTTTCTTGCTTAGGGATAAACTGCATGCTAGAAAAATTTGCAACAATTACATAATATTAATTTTTTGAAGGCTCGTTTTTAAAAAATTCTTCGCCTCGCGATAAATTCTTTCAGGCTTTCACGCATAAGAATAAATTTTATTCCTACACCAAAATAACGCGTTAAATACCACTTATATTTGCGCTGCTCGAAATTTTAGTTTCTAGACACAATTTTTCTTAGCTGGATACAAGTTTGACACAGTCCCGATTTTTAAAAAACCTGGAGTGGTAGCATGTCTGACTCCAGAGCAGAAGGGCTGTGGTTCGAACCCCGGCTGTGCCAATTCTTTACTATCCTCTCCTTAGTGAAAAGCTGAAACTTCCTCTTCCCTTTTCTCTCCTTGGTCCTGGTTTCGTGGGTACCATCCCTGGTAGAAGCGCTACACTTGTAATTAATTGGCAGGGTACAGACGACGTTTTTATTTTATAACCTAGCTTAGCTTACCAAAGAAGAGAAAACGCTCGTTCACTTGATATAAAATTTACGGGGTTAACGCTGAATATTTCGGGTATTTTTCTTAGAATGAATGTTGACCAGTCAGCTATAGGCGAGTTTCAGTTTACTCTGTCTTAGCTGCAAGGCACACTTTAGTGATTACAGTTAAGCAGTAGTCTACTTGAGGATTTGGGCCTTTATGTATAGTACCGATTATTAGTTCTGTATCCAGCTTTGTACATTAGCTTTCTCCAGGACTAGTGTCGACCTCGACAGTAATATCCAGATAGGCACATATGATATAGTGAAGAGATTTGTGCAAGAAAGCAGGCAATGACTACTGTTACAGTACTCGTCGCTAGGAGTTGCTGTCATAGCACTAAAGGAACATATTCCTACTGATAGTTAGGTAGGCAACTCTTCACTGATTTCAGAAATGTCCACAGACATCTTGATTGATGAGAAAGAAAACGTGATTGCACAGCGGATCACTAAAAATGGATTTAATATATTCCACTTAGAAATGGACAATTTGCTCAACCAGAGTATTTGACATGCACCAGTGAGTGGAGTCGATAATAAGTTAGCCGAATCAGCAGTTATATGTATGTCCAGACTCTTTAAAGTTTAAAGTGTTAGTGTTGTACTAGTTTTATTGCACTGTGTCCTGTCGTGGTTTAATACCAGGATAGTTGAAACCGGGGAAGATTTGCACCTTCACAGTTAACCAGGGTCTTAGTTAAGGTCTGGCTAATAGTTTCGAAATATAGTATATATCAAAACTAGTTAGTTCATACAAGGCGATGATGCTTCTTTAAACTACAGCTTTTCCATCGCAGGGCAAAGTGAATTTTCGACTGGTGTAGTTGCAGGCGTGTTCCTGCTATGCAAACCGTGTCGTTAGGCAAATCACTAGTAGCGCTAAACAAACTGAAATTCCCGCTAGGCCAACCCTGATTGCCGCTGGGCAAACCAACCGCTAGGCAAACCATAAGTGCCGGTAGGCAAGCTCTAAATAAATAAATATCTTATAATATACTATACTATACTATACTATATACACATATACTGTACTATATACTACCAAGAGTAAGAGTAAGACACTCAGCTCTTCCCAATAAAATAAGCTTGCAAGATGCTCGAAACAATAAAATAAACTTGCAAGATGCTCGAAACATTAAGCCCGAAATCTCGGGGGGGGGCTTCTTAGCGTGTAAGCATACAACGCTGACATTTTTTAAAAAACGGGCGTTTTCGACAAATTAAATACTATAACTTGAGCTAGGAAAATCGTACAGCAATAATTTTTATATCATTCTGTTGCGTAGAACGAGATCTTTTTAACGATATAAAAATGATATAGTTCGGTTTCGGCAATCCCTCATAAATTCAGCAACAACGTAAGGCATTTCTAAGAAATGATGAAATTCTCTGAATTTTCGTGGCAAGGATGCTTTATTGCCGCTTTTGTAAGAGATTACCTAAACCTAACTATATAATTTTTATATCGTTAAAAAGATTTCGTTCTACGCAACATAATGCTGTAAAGATTATTGCTGTACGATTTTCCTAACTCAAGTTATAGTATTTAATTTGTCGAAAACGCCAGTTTTCAAAAAAATGTCAGCGTTGCATGTTTACACGCTAACAAGCACCCCCGAGGTTTCGGCCTTAATGTTTCGAGCATCTTGCAAGCTTATTCCATTGGGAAGAGCTGAGTGTCTTACTCTTGGTATTATAAACTCTTGATACTACATAGTACAAATTTGCATGTATCAAAGCATCGGTTTCCGGATCATTTTGTAACTTGGGTAGCGCACAGGGCCATACCCTACGTTTAGGATTGGGTTTCAACTAGGGATGCACCGGGGCCTGGCCCGGCCGCGTATTTAGAAAGTGCACACCTGCTACGCGCATTGGAAAGTGCACAGCGCCTACGCGCACCATTTTAGAAACTGCACATTTCCTACGCGCATTGGAAAGTGCACAGCGTCTACGCGCACCATCTTAGAAAGTGCACATCTCCTGCGCGCATTGGAAAGTGCACAGCGTCTGCGCGCACCATCTTAGAAACTGCACATCTCCTACGCGCAGTGTTTCAAACATTGGTATTAAATGCGCACACGGTGGTTGCTTGACAAAGCACCTTCAGCAACCTTAACGTTATTTCCTTAATATATACTGACTAAATCGGTTGCCGCTAATTGAATAATGTATCTATCCATCAGGTTTTATTTTTTCAAAGGTACGAAACTGTTCAAAGGTACGAAACGAACAACGAAACGAACAACAACGGTAGGAATGGTAAGAACAGTGAAGAACAACTGAAAAATGATTCAGAACAATAAAACAGTAACCAGAAAATCTTCACAAAAACTAAACTGACAAAAATAGCAAAATTACTGAAGTTGTATAAGAGCACACTTTATGGAATATGCTAAGTCACTCCCTAGTGAGATCTTGCCGGAGGAATGTTTTTCTTAACATTGACACTTAAATTATGAAGTCTTTTAGCTGGTCTAGCAGAACTATTTGCCGATCTTCTACCAGGAGCCATTCTTTTGGCACCCCGATATGAAGACACTCGTCGAGCCCTGGCTGTAGGCTGCACTCGAATCGTCGATCGGCCTCGAGCCGGTAAACCTGTGGAACTCCCAGCACTGAGAAGAAAGCTAACATATTGAGTAGCTGTAGTAATTTTGCCAAGACGCAGAGTGTGCTTCCGTAAGGCAGTAATTAAAGTCTCATCGGAAGAAAATTTTTCCACAAGACATGCATGAAGGGCGGTCATTTGTTGAAGCAGTTCATGATTATCCAAAGCTTCGGGGGCCGACGGCGTCACATTGTTGATATTTCCCTCAAGATCAGGATCCACAACTCCTTCGTTTGGGTTTCCAATTTCTGATTCTGGAGGACCACGGTCATGAAGTCGACTGTAAAACTCAATATTCATTGCCTTTTCACCAAGAGCAATCACAGCGGCATTGTATCGATCACTTGTCAGGAGGGGCATTTGGCAGTTGAAGAAAGAAGTGCTTGGCCACGGAGGCTTGGTGTTTACAAAACTTTCCTGACGAACCGATTGGGCAGGAACAAAGTCCACAGGATGAATCGACTGAATACGTTTCGTTTTTGCCAGTATCTTTCACGGTAAAGACGTTGCTACCTTCCTGTGCAATATCTTCAGGTTTAGGACAGTCTGTCAAAAGTTTGTTCCAAAGAATGTCGCTTTTGATGATTCGACCATGGGCAAATTCTCTTAGCTTGTTGACGAAGTAATTTTCCAAAATACCACAAATGAATTCCAAAAGTGCGACGCTGTTATAGGCACGAGCGCGCGCAAGCACAACATCTTTGAAAATTCTCATTGCAGCTTCGCAGAAATTGTTGGTGTTATTGCCTCGCAAAGCAGACATCTGGCGAAATGCTGAGCACCAAGCTTCCTTTTTTCTCCACAAATCTTGTAAATGCTTCTGATATTGAGGATATTTCTTTACTATTGGAGAATTCAACAGCTTTTCAAAATTTGAGTCAGCAGCTTCAGGATTCGTTTCATACATAACAGTTTTAAACAGGGACATTAAGGATTTTCGGTCATCCTTTTCAATCTTATGGCTGGAGTCGCAAATCCATCTCCACAGAGCTTGACCAACATGAAAGTGGCACAGGAATAATGTGGCTTTGGACCAAACACCATTTAAGGCTGCACGTAGAGCATCACTATCGTCCGTCATGATGCATTCAGGAAATCCTTTACCAGCAAACTTAGGCTCTGGAAGCAAACTGTTCAACAGTTTAAAGCCTTCTGTGTATGCGGCACAGGACTGGCTCGCCGTAATAACCGCCCCCAAGGGAATTGCCCCTGATGGTCCTTGGGTCAGCAGAAAGGTGACAGCATGATTATTGTCATCACAGCAGCAAGTACTGTCGACAAACACAATTTCCCCTGAAGATCTGAGGTCATGGGATCGACGCATAACGGGCGTTAGTATTGCCATCGCAAAAGGATCCTCTTGGACTTGAACCAGAAATCCATTTTCCGCCAATTCGTCTTTTCGCCGATGGATAGTCTCAACTGTAGAAGGAAGACCACGTTCGCCGAACCGATCTTTCCGCCACTGATCGTACCTAAAATGAAAATTTCGCATTTAGATCATTCAACGAGAGGATTCATAAAACCTCAAAATTACAAAAGGTTTGGAAAGCCGCCCAAAAATGAGCAACAGGCCAGAAGAACCGCTAGCTGAAGCCAACATTTCATAGGCTAGAGGCACGAGACACGCGACAAAAGTTAAAACATTTTCAATTCCTTACGGCACGCACGCGAGAATTTGTCGCACGACACTTTTGTCGCCACAAGCTATGAACACGTCGCGACAAGTGACACGCGACATAAAATTTGGCAGCCAAAAATGGTCATAAAAACTGGTATAAAACTGGAAGCAGATACCAAAAGTTTTAGTCCTCCCAATAGCAATTAATTTAATTACGGAATAATTTTAATCTTATCCGTTTATGCTTTAAAAGTACATCATTGTTTCGCGACACCTTCCCATCAGTCGAGGAGCTGTTGATCCATACACATAAAAGCTGAAAAACAGTATTGTGTCACATCTTAGAAACATGGAAAGAATATGATTGCACTAACCATTTATATACAACTGCTGCTTTTGGATTTACAGCACCGTCAGCAAGCAAAATTTCAAGATCAGAAGCCGTTTCAGCCACTTCCATTTCTAGAACTGTTCTATGGTGATGCATTGACGTAGGTACATTCATTCCTAAAAGACGGTAAAAATAAAGACGAAGAGAGCAATAACTTAAAGCGTTGAAAATAGACTTGCAGACAGACATATCGGTCCTACCCCCACTTTTTTGTGATCAGAAAATGCCAAATTTTAAGGATTTTTGGTTAATTGGTCAAAATTTTCCAACATTTTTCGGCTCCGCCAGATTTTCTTGCTCAAAAATTGTCTATTTTGTACTCAAACTAGTGGGGGGGCGTCCCCCCGCTACTTCCCCACCCTAACTTTTTCGGCTAGAAAAGCCCAGGTTATGTCAGAAAATGTTCAAATTTTTGGTAAATTTTGCCAGTTTCGTAAACTGCGAATGTCCTGATAATAAGCTTTAAAACAAGGTATGAAGCTCTTTCTAACTCCCAAAATTGCGAACTGCGTTTTAGAAGACCACCATTATTCCTTCAGATGCAGATAAGATACAGACATCTAGTATTTTTCTGCAGGTAGGGACATATGTGCCAAATCATATTGGCGAATGGCAGCTTTGAGGCTTGGGCCTAGCAGTCAGTAGAAATTTAGTAGCCCCTCCCTTAAGCTGGAACTTCAATTTAATTTTATTTATATTTAAATAGGGTTATCTTTCGTACCTTCGTTAAAATAGTTTCTAAATTGGCCTTGGAGTCCGGAACTGGGCATGCGATATCGCAACGAGTCAGCGGCACAAACAGGATGGTTATGAGCCCATTTGACATTGGCTTCGAACAGAAAACCTTTTTCAGCAAACTGATCGTGGCGACGAACATGTCTAGAGTCGTTCTTCAGCTAAAATTATAAAATTGTTTGCTAAGATCAAGGTTTTCCTTTATCCTACCATTATCCCATTAGCTTAAATTATTTAGCAACAATTTCTAATCAAGGACCTTTTTAAAAATAAGCGAAACTACCGTAATCCTCTGCTAGAACTCCCTCCCCTAAAAAACCTGGAAGGGGAATGTTTTCTCTGACCCCACAAACTGAAAAACATTCGGTTTTTGTCGTCGGAGTACCGTTACTCAATGCAATCAGGATGAGCCCTCTAGTGGCTTACTCTTCTTCTTCTTCTTATACATATATAGGATATCGCAGTATGCACTCTTGGTATCATACATTTAGCAAGACACATACTTTAAGCCTTTTTGGAAAACTGATTCAATGATTCAAAAACTCTGTGAAATGGAACGGAAATTTTTGAAATTGAAACAGTCCACATTTAAATAAAAACTAATTAAAGATAGTTGCACGCGTCTAAGAAAGAAGTGGGTTCGGATGATACTGTTGATATTCCTGAAACCTGAATTTGAATTCAACGGGTAAACTTTCAACATCTAGGTTCATCATCGTTGTTCAAACTTATACAAATAGTTACAAAACTTAAATTAAAATGATTGAAATAATTTTAGAGTTTACCTTTACAGTAAGGGTAGACTGGCATCCTGTTGATTTTGCCAAGGAACCATCTCGTATTTTGCGATATCCACTGTGAGCGCACACATAATTAGCCTGCCACTGATGTCGGGAACTGTTTGGATTGGTACTTCTCACAATCCAATCTGACAAGGAGGTGGCTTTAAACCGATTTATCCATAAGGTAGCGTCATCGGTAGTCTGCACATTAAGTCGGACCTTCACATGAAAATCATCTTTTGAAACAAAATGTATAACACGATCCAACTCAAAGTCAAAATCAATTGGCAATAACTTGCCTAAAACTTCTGAGATCACTGGAGTACCCATATGAATCCTTAAATAATATACAAAAGCAAACTTTAAATAAACATTTATATAAATAAGCAAAGACTGCTATGAACTAAGACCATTTATTAACACAGGGTCCAATTCTGGGGGGGAGGTCTGTCCCTGAAAAATTCCAAAACTTTAAGAGGATCTGCCCCGAAATTAGCAAAAATCGCTAACATTTAAAGGTTTTGACCAAAAATTTCTAAAAATTACAATTTTTAGCCATTTTAAGAAAAATTTTGAAAAAATCGCTAAAATTTGCAAAAAACGACGAATTTCTGGCAAAAACTCGCTTAGGGGTCTACCCTTTTTCCTTTCTGGACGAGAGGGCCTGCCAGTTTTCTTTTCGCTGAGGGGGTCTACCCTTTTTTGTCGGTCTGCACCCCCCGTTCCCCCCACGTTGTCCTACGACTAAGGCTATGTTATCATTTAGCGCATAGCGCAACGGATAGTTTAATTAGTTCTTACACATTTGACAAAGTCAACCCTTAAGTTTAGAAACTTTCTATCAAGCTAAAACTGAAAATCTTTAATCTAGTAAGATCACAAAAATCTGGAATTTCAATATGAATACTGCTAAGAAATCCTATTCAATACAACATACACAACTACAAAAGCTAAAATCTATACTATAAGCATTTATGCATTAAAATAAAAAGTATACTCTTATAGTCGAACAAGTGCAGTGTATTTATTGAAATGGGCGAAGCATTGTGATCACGTGTTCGTGGGAAAGCTCACAATGCCTGAATATAATACCAATGTTTGAAACACTGCGCGTAGGAGATGTGCAGTTTCTAAGATGGTGCGCGCAGACGCTGTGCACTTTCCAATGCGCGCAGGAGATGTGCACTTTCTAAGATGGTGCGCGTAGACGCTGTGCACTTTCCAATGCGCGTAGGAAATGTGCAGTTTCTAAAATGGTGCGCGTAGGCGCTGTGCACTTTCCAATGCGCGTAGCAGGTGTGCACTTTCTAAATACGCGGCCCGGCCCAGGTAGTCAGGCCCCGGCAGTCAGGCCCCGGCCCCGACCCCGGCCCCGGTGGTCAGTCCCCGGTACCGACCGGGGCCAAACAGCAAAATTTTGTAAATGTTTGACATTTTTGACCAAATTTTGACTTTTCGAAAGTCGAAAAGTGTTACAAATCGTTTGTTTTCCAGCCGATATGAATGAAAACAACGATAGTAACGTTTGTAGGGTCTTTTCCAGATTACCCCCCACCACTCAAAGTTCTTAAAACTCGACCAAATGAGCTGAAATTTGGTATGGGTATGTTTTCGACCACGCTGAGTTCAAATATCGCAAAATTTTTCGATTTCGCGAAATTCGATTTTTTTCGATTTCTAAGGGGGGACCGAAAAATTTTTTGTCTTCGATTTTGCTGAAACGTTCTATATATATATAGGGGTTTTCTGGGCCGCCGAACACGAATCTGAAGTTCGTTTTTCGATTCGGCTTTTCGTTAGCTCAGTATTAGCTAAAGATTTAAGCTTAAGGTGTAAGCTTATACACACCTACGAAAAGCTCAATCCAAAAACGGACTTCAGATTCGTGTTCTACGACTCCGAAAACCTTTATATACATCTTTTTAGCAAAACCGAAGACAAAAATTTTTTCGATTTCGCTTGGTCCTCTCTTAGAAATCGAAAAAATCGAAATTAGCGAAATCGAAAAATTTTGCGATATTTGAACTCAGGGTGGTCGAAAACATACCCATGCCAAATTTCAGCTCATTTGGCCGAGTTTTAAGAACTTTGAGTAGTGGGGGGGTAATCAGGAAAAGACCCCGTTTGTATATCAAAAATTATTGCAAAATTTAAATTTTCAAGAAAATTTTTGAAAATTTTCGATTTGGACTCCCAATTTTCAGGCCCCGTCCCGGGTAGTGGCGGCCCCGGTAAATGTGTAAACTCTTCTCCTCGTCTCTGGGATTTCTTGGTCAAACTTTTGTGAAAGAGATTTTTCATACGTGAAAATTCGACTGAAACAAACTAGTAGATGTTAAACAATTTATAAATGCCAGTAATGCTCAGCGTAAAAGTTTATTGCTAAAGTTTAGAATTTGCTATCAACACTGGCACAAAACACAACACAAAGCAAAGATCCAATCTAAACTCAAGATGCAGTGCACAAAAATATATATGACAAAGTTTTGGCATTTTCATTGCTCTGGATAAAAACATAAAAAGATGCAGGCACTAAACATACACACGTACACGCTCACATATTTTCCCATGCTTCTTCTCTTAAACTGCTCCCTATTTCCCTGAATCAAAATCTGTATCAAAATTAATCAAAAATCAAAAATAAAAATTCAACCTAAATATTTTTAGTTTGATGCAGTTCGATTTTGCCATGAAAAGATTTGATGCAGCTCGATTTTGTGCACTGCTGATTCGATTCGATTCGATCCAAAATCAAAAGTCACATCAAATGTATTTTGATTCGATTCGAATCAAAAATCAAAAACAACAGTAGCAGGGTGTCCCCAAAGCATATATCATCAAAATCTCATAATATTTTATATCTTAGGGAACTGTATAATTGTGTATGCCTGGTTTCATGGTCGTGTGTAGAGGTGGAGGTCTGGAACTGGAGCACAAAAACGGTATACTCTCCGTGTGACTATTCTGACCAGTTCGCCTTTTTGATGTATTTTATATGCAATAAGCAATCAAGCTCCATGGACTGTTTGGGATGTTCTTAGCTTTCCGCAAAACGATTTCCTCAAAAAGATGGAGGATGATCCTGAGAGCTTTCCAAAATTCTGCATTTCGCCACCTTTGCTTTTATTGTTAACTTTTTGTTTGCGTCAACATTAACGTACGACATGCGTTCAAGTAATGATATGAGCGAAAGTGCTGTATTACAGTAAATTTTGTGTTTAAAATTTTATTAACTCAAATGTTATAAATAATTAAATTTTATTCTAGTAGATACTTTGGCGAGTCTTACTCGTTGTGCAGGTGCACTGGTCATCTGTCCGCTAGCCAACCCATAGACCGTGGCAATATCTATTGCTTAACCACCTATTATCCTATTAGCTCCATATCTTATCTGTCATAGATTTATTTTGTTTAAGTGAATGTTTTAGAGATTTATAAATATTTTGTGTTGTACTATCACAACGTGGAAAGTTTCTCATAATGGCAACATTTTCGCAGTTAGCAGTCGTAGCCTACGTACTGGTTGGACTATGTTTTGAAGAACATGTGTGGGGGCAGAGTCAGATGGAAATGTTGGATCCAATGGCGGAGGCGTTGGGCATCACTCGATCTGAATTAATGATGATGGGAATGAATCTGGGATTGATGTCAAAAATGTCAGAATTACAGAATGCCTTTGCCGACAAAGACCCAACAAATCTGCACTTTGCAGAGGTTAGGCGAATCCTTGTGGACGAAGTTGGCGTGGACGAAGCAAAATTAAACGCAGAATTTGAGAAGTTGGGTTTGAGCCAGGAAGAAATCGAGGCTAGGGTTCGTAACGTGGCTGCTCAGTCAAATATAGTCGTTGATGAGGCAAAGGTGATGGCAAGCGCGGCCGCTTCTAATGGTGGTATTGACGTGGGGATGGGAATAAGCGCTGGTGGGGGAGGTGGCGGATCAAAACCCGAAGAAAAGAAGTCTAATCCACTTTCAGCTCGTAAAAGCTTGGACATGTTGGAGTCAATGGCCGAGGCTTTAGGTATCACTCGATGCGAGTTAATGACGATGGGAATAAATCTGAAATTTCTGTCAGTACCAACGGAGTTACAGTTCGCATTTGCCAACAAAGATTCAACACATTTAAACTTCACGCAAGTTCAACGAATTCTTGTCTACAAAGTTGGCGTGGACGTGGCCGAGCTGGATGCAGAATTGGGGAAGTTGAAAAAAGAGAAAGAAATTGATTCCAGCGCTAGTGCTATGGTTGCCAAGTCAAGTATAACCCTTGAAGAGACTAAGCTGATGGGAAACGTTTCTTGTGGTGTTGGCGCGGAAACAAATGACGGTGGTGGTGGTGGTGGATCAAAACCCGAAGAATCTAAACCATCTGCTGTTAAAGGAGGAGTTTCTGGGTTAGAGCTTAGCTGGCCATATGCCGCTGCTTTGCTATCATTTGCGGTAGTAGTGAAGACCATAACTGCCAATTAGATAAGAATCTGCCATCCCACAGTGCTTATCTCAACGTATCAGTATTGTGTGGATTTTAACTAAGAATAACGTATATACAATTTTCGCTTAACTAAGTTTGCCTATTTATTCACTTCCAAAATACATTGATAGTTTTCTGAGCACTGCATAATAAAGCTGCTGTAAACGTGAGTCTACCTACACCTACAAAGGTTTAGCAAATATCGCAAACATTTAGCAGATAACAACGGAATACATAAAATCAATGAGACACACAAAAACGACCAGAATGTAATTAGTCAAATCCTCTCAATAAGTCCGTCGAGGGTGACTTTCAGTCCTAAATTCCAGGCTGACTGTAAACTACGCAACTATTACCCGACGCAGACTTCACTCACACTGCTCAGTGCAGTCAGAGAAGATCATTGCTACAGTAACAAAAAAATTGGTCTCGTGCTGTCGCGTAGCGTCGTTCAGGCCTCAGCATTAAATTAAAAATCGCTTCAAAAAGAAATTTTATACACAGATGAGTTGCGTTAATAGTAAAAGTACACTGCAGTGTACTGCAGTACACTGGAGTACATTCACACTGCGGCACATGTGTGTAATTAGGTATGCCTACTAACGGTTTGGCCACTTGCAAGCATCAGCGTTGCGTTGGTAGATGTAATACACTGTTCTGTATGAACGTGGCATTGTGGTTGGGCAGTCGCAGGAAAATCAGGCTGCTGTTATCAATTAAAAGCCAATACCAAGAGTACATAATGTATAAGAGTATGCCAAGCGCCACACTCTATGCAGTCAGAGCCAAAACTATGCTATGTTCGCTATCGGCTTACCCCCTCCCCAAATTGACCCCCTCTCACTCCGCGCATATATGGGTGCGGGGTCCAAACGGGGGTACGCTCACTCGCTCTATGTTTATGTGCTTAAGCTCAAAAACACAAGCAGTGCGTAAGTGTAATTTGTGTCTGTTTCGAACTTTAGAACACAAACATAGCGGGCGAATTTGCTTTGTTCACTGGGGTCCAATTTGGGGAGGGGGTAGGCCGTTAGCGAACAGAGCATATATAGTTTTGGCTCTGATAAGAGAGAGCTTGTCAGTTGTCATACTCTTATATTATGTACTATTGCCAATACTAACCCAGCGTGATTTACTCGTGATTGATTTAAAACATAAAGTTGCACCGGGGCCGCCACTACCGCATTCAGGCTTGGGAATGTTTGGTATTTGTAGGGTACCTACCTAGGAACTAAATGGGGCTATCCCTAAAGGGCGATAATCCATCAAAGAAAAGACCCCAGCTGAACAAAGGCATAGGAAAACGAACACCGGATGACTCAGGGCCTTTTCACGCAGTGAGTTAAATTAGTTAAAAGAGAAAACATTACCTCAATCCTTTTCGCGCACAGGGACAGGCTTAAAAGAATTAAACAGTTAACTTTAACTCGCCTGCTGGGTTGAACGAGCTAAAAAATTTTAACTCTACTCTTTTAACTCGCGCACGAAAAGGCCCTCAGCTCAGAGATGGCTCGAAATTACCTGAACTAGCGGGAAGTTTGGGATTGTTTATGAAGACTGAACTGGTGCACAGTGGATTGATTGCCAGCCTATAGTTCATGCTCTCCTTCATGAATCTCCGAACAATACATAACATATAGCATCAAGCCAAGGGTATGATTAGGGCAATAACACATCAACTGACCATCCCGATTACTATTTAACGTAGCCCGTTATTTTAACGCTCCAGTCTTTCTTTCACTTTGATTTCGGTTCCCAGAAATCCAGTGGGTGAAAATGATCAGAATAATAACAGATTAACAGAATTATACCTGAGTTGAGTGGGGGTGAGAAGGGGACTGGTTGGAACAACGACAACACTGGGGCACAACTGCCAAACGAACGACAGCAAGACATAAATACAGGCGTAACAGCCTACAGACAATTGCAAAGATTCTAGGTTCAACAAGAAACCTCTCCGCACAGTAATTAACCTCAAAGTGAATTGGTTTTCTGGTCAGTACTTGAGTCCTCAACTTCCTGCCCAGATGAAAATATGCACCGTACGATTACTTTTGCGTTCTTTGATTTTCAGACGATTACTTTAGAAATAAAACCAGAATTGACTGTTTCGTTTGAAGTAATAGTCATAACTAATATATTAGTTGAATATATATATATATATATTGACTTGAATATTGTTTCCAAATGAAAGTGCAAGAGAATGGGATGGCCATATTTTTGAGGAGCTCCATAAAATGACAAAACCTTAATTCGGAGTAAACCTACACCGGGTTATTGAATTATCGAAGTTAGATGGAAAAATTAGTCCGTTGGCTCGAATCAAATAGTCAGGAAGAAGAAAGATGAATGCTGAAAGTAAAAATTGGGTTTGTGCTGTTTTGAAATACGAAACTTTAAAGGAAGTTGAGAAATCCTCAACGAGTTATAGGAGACTTCAGGAATATACAAGTTCGTACTGTAAAGCGGTCCGTTGGAAGTGGAGACCAAATATTCGAACACCTTATGCAGGCAAGGTAGTATAGAAGAGGCTCTGGACAACAACATCAGTTGTTAGACCAATAGTTCAGGTAACCAAAGTGCAACTTTGGGAATTTTCTTTAGGTAGTATTTGGTTTCCAAAACGTGGTATAAAAATGAACGGTCAAGAGTAGTGTTGTGCACCGGCCTTGTCTAGACCGGCTGGCCGGCGGCCGGCCGCCGGCCGGCCGGCCGGTGACCGGCCGGCCCAGGTCCAAAGTGGTCCGGCTGGCCGGCGGCCGCCGGCCGAGAACAGGCCGGCCTGCCGGCCGGTGACTGGCCGGCCGGTCCGACACCGGCCGGCCGGCCGGCCGGTGACAATCCGGCCGGTCAAATGTGAGGCAGCCGACCGGCCAGTGACAATTTCTGCAGCTTATCGCCTTAAATTTGCTAAAATCTGCCTTGAAAACTATCAAAACTCTTAATTTTTATTTGTATTTTGCATAGTCTGCGAAAAGTGGCACCGGCCGGCCGGCCGGCCGGTAAAGGCCGGTGCACCGGCCGGCCGGCCGGCCGTTGTTTGGCCGGCGGCCGCCGGCCGGCCGGCCGGGTCTGGGCCGGCGCCCCCCGGCCGGCCGGCCGGCCGGTACAGGCCGGCCGGCCGGCGTCGCGCGCTGGGCCGGCCGGCGCCGGCCGGCCCACGAAAAATTCGGCCGGTGAACAACACTAGTCAAGAGGATACGATTTAGCGGTATAAAATGTGCCCAATGATTGCAAGGTATGTATATCGAACAAAAAAGCAATGATTTTTCATTTAAATTATCAGCAGAATAATTTTATTTTGCAAAAAGTAGCAGGCTAGCTAAGTACCGGCACAATTATTTCTGGCCGCTGTCGGTGTCACTGGGAAAATTTTCCCCCTTGAATTCTTCCGAATTTTATCGGGGGGGGGGGAAGATTTCACGGAGGAAATTTTCCCTGTGACACCGGCCGTCCTAAACCAAGGCGGTCCTCAAAAACTAACACAGACTCAAGTCAAAATCAAAGTCCCAGAGCAGACCTTCACTAAATATTTCAAACAAAGATATATACCACGTTATACCGCGTTATACCACTCAATCTGTCCTATAAAGTTTTATCATCTTTTCTAGAGTGATTCTACTTCTATGTGTGTCTTTCTTGTACCTCCTGCAATGCGTTTACACTTTCTATTATGAATAGTCCACCTTTTATCTTATTTTGTTTTATTTTGATGTTGAAACGTAGACTTTTGTTTGCAGTCAAAACGGTGTCCGTGATTTGGGCTCCAGAACGCCCTCCACACTCCCGAACGGTTCCTTCTACATTTCACATCAGTGCTCCTCAATCTCTCTCCCATTTCTCATCCACACTCCAAAATCTCCTCCGCCACTACCTCAAACCTCACTCCAAATAATACATTAACAAATATTCTAGGAAAAAAATAATGCTTTTAGCAGTTTAGCGAACACTGCTACACTGCTTAACTTTATACAAAACGGCACATATCACGAGGAATAATCATCGTGAAAACATTGAAATGAATGTGCTGTTGAAGCTTCAAATATGCATATACTTCTTGTAGGAATACGCACTGATCCTCTTGATCCTCTTGAAGGAATCCTCTTGATTGCATTGTGATCTGAACTCAGTTTGACTATACAGTTTACACGTATAGCTCTTCTTTACACAGATAATCCTAGTAGCTACGTATGCTAAAGGCTAAGCAACCAAACTAACCGTAGGTAAGCTATGACATTACTACGAACAGGAATGGTTTCCAGATTACAGCTGCTGATCCTAGTTTTGTACTTTAGCTTTCTTATATTTACCTACAGTAACCCAGATAGGTTCATACTTCATGAAGATGCTTGTATGGAACATAACAAGAAAGCAGGCTAATGACTATAAACGGTTACAGTACTGGTTGCTAGCAGTTACTGTCATAACAGTAACTGAACATTAAAATTTAGCACGACTGACAGCTTAAGTACCCATCTCTTTACTGATTTATGAAATGTCCACAGATATCTTGATTTGATGAGAAACGAAGTATGATTACACAGAGTGTACCTAGACATGGATTTGTTCGACTAGAGTACATAACATGCACCAGTGAGTCGATAACAAGCTAAGAGGGACAGCAATATTCAGTTTATTAAGGGTGATAAGGTTGTACTGTTGTACTTTTCTTTGTCGTATAAATTCAACTGCTGGTAGAGTACCGATCGAGTCTGAGTTGGTAAGAGTTGATTAAAGTAGTATTCGGCTTTTAAACTAAATCTTAAAGTTGTGATCCGATTCATTGTATTATCTACATTTCACCACCTTGTCATTTAAATTGATCAGTATTGGAATATAAGGGCCAATTTTGCATGTATGTAATGTACGTTGTCGACCTCAAACTACCTTACGTGCTTACCTTAAGGTGCCGTCATAGTCGCGAACGTCTACAAACGTCAATATCATTTTGCATGATTTTGCATTTTGCATTTTCATTATCAATGCGCGTCGACGTGAGTCAATGCGCGTAAACTGGCATGCTACAAATGGGCGCGTTGACGCGCGTCGACGTGCGTCAACGTGCGTCGACGTGCGTCAACGTGCGTCGACGCGCGTCGACGCCTACAAATGTAACATGGCAGCGCGCTTCGACGCGCGTCTACGCACGTCGACGTGCGTCTACGCCCATCTAGAGGCGACTGGGACTATGAAATCACCGTACCTTAATATTATCACCAACACATGCCAAGTCTACCCTAAGTAAGCTAGTCTTTTTTCCAAGCATGGAACAATATACATATAAATGATTTATAGAAGAACCGAAAAGTAAATGCCATCGGATACTTTTAATGCCAGCTGATAACTATGCTGACTGACTGACCGACTACACTATGGCTGACCTATTTTGAAAAATAGAATGCCCATTGTCGATAAACGTTTCTTGGGTCACATCTTTATAGTAAGAGTCTTTATAGCTAGCAGTTATAATTTTCGATGATTATAAACTGCAAATATATAACTCAGAAAAGCTGAAGCTGAACTGCAATAGAATCCAATTTGTCAAAGGCTTAAAAAAGGAAGATGCTGTAAGCTGTTGAGCTTGAGCTCCAATACAACTAACGGCCGATTGCACCAAATCGGACTAGCTATTCTGAGAATAAAGTTATTCCGGAATAGCTATTCCTATTCTCATTTTATTCCGATTTTCCGTTGCACCAAACAAGAATAGGATTAGCTGAGCTAATACTATTTTATTCTCAGAATAAAATAAGAATAGGTATACCTATTCTTATTTTCGTTTAACCAATCAAATGGTACCAAACGCCATACTCAACCAATCAGATTATAGTAGGTTTTGTCACGTTTTTCTGAATTTATTCCTATTCCTATTCTGATGTTAGCCATTTTCTGATTATAATTTTAAGTTGAGCAAGCAAAGAACTGAAATTTAAAAATGTACATGGTATATACTAACAAGGCGCTGGGTATTATGGGTTACAGGTTACATTTCGGCAAAACCAGACTTTAGGCATAGAAATGAACGTAAACACAAAGTCAAGAATTTTGCCAGTTTACCTTGATTGCGCTTAGGAAAATATGGGCTTATGGCGAATTCGATTTGAATCAATAATTAACATTTTAAAATGCAAATACGAAGAAGTTGCTTTGCCTAGCATGAATAAGCAGACATGAATAAGTCATACGTAAAAGATAGTTCTTGACGTCGCAAGTTAAGAAAATATATAGATCAAAAATTCAGGAAATCTTTTAAAATGTGGGCTTAAACCTGCTCTTGAGGAAGAATAGGAATAAGAATAAATAAGGGACTTATTCGCATTTTATTCCTATTTTATTCCGGAATAAGTTTGGTGCAATGCTCTTAATCTAATCCTATTCTTATTCTTATTCTGATTTTATTTTTATTTGGTGCAATGGAATTCTTGCTATTCCGATTTTATTCCGGAATAAAATAGGAATAAGCCTATTCTAATCTTATTCTTATTTGGTGCAATCGGCTGTAACAAACCCTAATTAACTGTAAATGTAATGGAATCACCAGATCATCACAATTCTAAGTGGTGGCATGGCAACGATCGCCCGCTAAACGATTTTACCTTTTTAGAATATATTGCTATAATGCCGTATCAATTACTACAGATGCCCTAAAGAATTTGCATTTTTTGCAATTTTTCAGTGGACATTAGGAAGAAATAATTACTCTTGCGCTGTGTTGATTTTACAGATTCTTGTTGATCTTAGCTATGGTGGATGGAATATACCGAATGCAGATATACTGATATACATTATATAACTACATAATTAGATTTGTCGAGTGTGTCTTCCATACGCCTTGGTTTTATCTAATGTATGATATGTTAATTGAGTTAGAGTTTCATTTAGTTTGTATATGGAGATACTTTAAAAATATTAATGTATAGGAAATAGAGGTGAAAGACAAGAAAGCTGTGATATGGACAAATTGGTGTAGGTGTGTTTTATGCGGTCGCTGTCATGGACTTGGTTTATGAGTGATATGCATGTGTTTGTTAACCGTTGCTTGTGTGATTGTGTTGAGCATACATATAATTATATAACGAAAAGCTTCAAGCAGAAATGCTTAACTTAATTAAATCTATAAACAGCTTTGTTGAGCACCACCATTTTGAGCAGAAATTTCAAGTTGTCGGAAACTGAAAAGACGTGTTTAAAGAAACCAATTAAGGCGTTAACAATTGCAATTTCACCAATGGCCAGTTAACTTGTCAGTGTCGGCTTCGATAATTTAAAGCGTATTTGCTGCTAGTATATTAAGTGCTTTACAGTACAGAGTATTGTACCTGAGCTGCGCAAATAAGTATCTATGAAAACCAGGCAGCTGAGTTAGCATTTAGTTTTCTGAGTTCATTTGACTCGAACAAGTTACCATAACAGTCTGCTGTTTTTGCTTATATAGTAAAACAACGATTACATAATTTATAATACTGATCTAATAGAATCCCCATGCAAGCTAGAGTATGAAACTCTGACACTAATTGTGATAAAGGTGCTCGTGTTTTTCAGATTTTTTCAATCTCCTTGAGGAACCAAAGGAATAATACAAGAAAGAAAGAAAGAAAGTTACCACTACAGCACCACAGACCCGGAAAGCTTGAGACTAGGAAGAAACTGGGAATGGTCAAACATAAAAGATTCCAGCTCCAGGAATAAGCTGTTAAATTTGGCTAATTTTCTCACGAGTTTTGACGGTCCGAATTGCTAGTAATACATGATATTTATGTACTATACAGGGTAAACCCTGGCATCAACGGAAAGACGGAAAAAACAAGAGTTGGCAAAAAATTGTTTTGGAATTTAAACTGGCCTCCTGTTATAGTTGTTTACAATAGATTTTAAAGGTGTCATTGAAAATTTATGAAAATGTCTTGTCTCTATACGTACATGGTTTCCAGTTTGTAGGCTGGCGTCAAAATTCTTATTGACCAGTTTTAGGGAAACACAGAAGAGATCATCCTACGCTTTCGTTCCATCAGCTGTACCATGATTTACATATTAGCTGTTGTTGGAATGTTTTTGGCTTACCATGCGAATTGCCAAAGTCAAATGGAAATGTTGGATCCAATGGCTGAGGCGTTGGGCATCACTCGATCTGAATTAATGATGATGGGAATGAATCTGGGATTGATGTCAAAAATGTCAGAATTGCAAAACGCCTTTGCCGACAAAGATCCAACAAAACTAGACTTTAAAGAAGTCAAACGAATCCTTGTAGAGGAAGTTGGTGTGGATGAAGCCAAACTGAACGCCGAATTTGAGAAGTTGGGCTTGAGCGAGGAAGAAATTGAGGCTAGAGTTCGTAACGTGGCTGCTCAGTCAAACATAACCGCTGATGAGGCTAAGGTCATGGCAAGCGCGGCCGCTTCTAATGGTGGCATTGACACGGGGGTGAGCGCTGGTGGGGGAGGTGGTGGATCAAAACCCGAGGAAAAGAAGTCTAACCCCAGTGCTGAAGGTGGTGGCTCTGCATTAGAAGTGAACTGGTCATGTGTTAGCGCTCTGTTATCATTGGTAGTAATTTTGGGCATCGTAAATGGTAAATAATACTTAAATAACATTACATTTGGAAATAATATGAATAGAGACATTTATTCACATTAACAATAGCATTGTGTGCATGACCGAGTGAGATGATATTGTGTGTTAAGCACATTGTAATGCTCTAGGTAGGGTAAACTTGGCATGTATGGACGACGTCGACCTCAGGCTACCTTTACGTGCTTTCCAACAGAATGTTTGTTGTATGGACGCGACTTGGCTTGTATGGACACAAAACTTACATGTAAGTCATAGGAGATTCCTCAGCTGTCCTGCTAAAATTCAACAAACTTCTACTTTGCTTGTATGGACGCTTTTAAGCTGCTTCAAACGGCCTATAAAATACATACTAAATTAAGCGTCCATATAACAATAAATGAAAATATTTCGCCATAAATAAACGAATAATAGTTATTCTATAGTTAAGTTTTATTCAGCAAAATTGGTATCAATGAATAGAGAAATTATCCCTCTTTTCAGCAATATGAAATTCAGAATAGTTTAGTTTGTTCTTAAATTCGAGCAATCCTTCAAACTTAGACCAAAAAATTATTGAAAAATCAAACTAAATGCTATTTTGATAAAAACGGGCGCGATTGCGCGCGATAGAAACATCCTACACGGATGAAGTTGATTAGAACCACTTTTGTACGAGCTTTCCTATGGCACCATCAATTTTTCAGTTGGCTGAATATTGAGTACACTAGCTTATCAAAACCGACCCATCATCCATACAAGATTATCGTCCATACTTGCTAAGTTTACCCTACACCGATGCTTTACAGGTACGTAATATATAACAATTTAGTTGAATATGTTAAGGCCATACCTAGGGCTGAAGTTCTGAGGTTTATAAAATGACTAATGAAGTTTGGTCCATCATCTGGTGTTGTAGAAGGAAAACCTAAAAACCTTTGTCTTTGCATGTGCTAGACATTGACAAGTTTCTACTGATGTAGATAAACTGTCAGTTTGTGCCTAGCTTGTGTAGCAGGCCTAAAATTTCAGTGAGCCTAGGCAGTGTCCTGAAGTAATGTAATACAACCAAATCCTATGACACATATGCTGGACATAACACACACGCAAAACGTAATCGGGTAGGTACGTTAACATGTAGTATCCTCTTAATAGATCCCAGTTTGAATCCCCCCATTGATTACGATTCGCTGAGCTCCCGGCTTATGTATTTGATTAAATTACGAAATAGGTAGAAGGTTGTTCAGTATAACATAAAAAACGAATTTTTATCGAACTTAAACTATGCAGATTAAACGGAATGCCTGTACACTTGCTGTTACAGAAATTGAAAATATTAATGATAATTAGTAAAGCTTCTGTTTTATATTCTCTACAATGTAAAACACTATAGAAACCAGCTGACAACCAACACAATTCGTACCCTTAATCGCAATTACTAATATATAATCGTTGTATTGCATTTTGTAATGCATTCTCTCTTCTTCAAGTAACATATTTAATACTCATGGTTTGACCTTTTTCTGTTCAATAGAACAGCCTCCAATTGTCATACTTGCATTAATTAGCTTAGGTAATATTAGTGTTAAAACAAATTGTTTCTACAAGAAATATGAATAAAAGGGGGAACTGC